>JAODLI010064747.1:13442-36433 GCA_027575585.1 Percopsis omiscomaycus
CCTGGCACAGGCTCAACTCTGATTATTACGACGATGCTTCACACAACCTGCAGGCCCAATTCATCCCAGATGCTGCTACTCCTGTTTCGGGCCCTTAATGAGTTGTACTCACACAATATCAGCCCACAGAAGATGGTGGAGAAGATCTTGGTCTGTGTGACCAAGGTGTTTCTGCACCATCACAAACCAATCTATTAGTTATTAGCTATCTATTAACATTTTTTTCAACTCAGTTGGCTAGATGTTGCAAACACATTTTCAGTCAACTTGGTTGAAGTAACTGTGCTCAGACTAAAAGGTCACAGGTGAAATCAATGAAGGAGTTCTTCAGCATTCAACCCATGCTTGCCCAGCGTCAATCATATGATGGTGCTAAAACACAATAATATACAGTATATTGTCTGTTTACAAATATGATAATACATTGCATATCCAGGTCCCGAGTACAAGTCCCAACCATCACAGGGGCACAAATCTGCTCCTCTCCGGCCAATCAAGGAGAGGGGGGCGGTGGCTTCAGGGTTAAAGGGTCGATTACACTCACCTTCCTCCGCCCTCCTAATTCGTCCTGCCCCAGGCTGCCCCCCAGCGAGGTGTTGCGACTGCGGATAGTGCTGCTAAAGGAGGGATACAGGCTCATGACCGAGCCCCTGGACCAGCCGAGCCGGGACGAGAAGCGACGGACAACGGCCCGTCGACACAGGATATACACCCAGGGGTCGAGAATCTGGTTCCAGGTGGCGAAACGAAGCCAGAGCAGTAGGTAGCGGATTTGGAGCCGGTCTCCAGACAGCACAGTCTGCGCAATAAACACCTGAAGGAGGGATAATAAGAGGGCCAGAGGGTACAAAGTAAGGAAAGGAAAGGGTGGGAAGGTAGAAGGAAACAGTGCAAGGAAGGAATTGGAAAAAAGAACATGTAAAAAGTGGAGCAGTTTTAGGAGGAAAACGAAAAATTCCATTAAAAGAATGGAACAGAAGAGAACAGCAGATTACAGATAAAAGGATGGAGATAACACAGAAATGAGAGAGATAAGGCAGGTTTGCTTAATGTAGCATATTTGCATAGGTGTGCATAGGTGTGTGTTATGGCCTATCCAGGGATAGTATGGCTTGTCTAATTTAGCCCTCTTGAGATGGTGACACAATTATGTGCGACTAAGCAGCGACATGTGATGTGAGGCATAGCCTTATTCTATCTTATTAGCAGCAGTCCCGAGAGAGCCACAGTAAACATGCTAACAAGCTCCTTCAGGGATGAAAAATTACCGTTAGCTTGCTTCTGAAATCAGCTAATGTCAACACTTCAACACCTGTGCTGTAGCTAATGTTCTGCATGCTGCACGTCCAGCATGGACCACATACACAAATATAGTTAGTTACAATAAAATACAAATACAAAATTTTAATTAAATACGTTACCACTGTTTACATACTCAATTTTAGTGTATATAAAACAAACAAAAAACATTCTGCATGCGAGCCAAACCTTCTCAGTGAGATTAAGTGACATGATTTTGATTAGAAGCTTTCTGTTAGTCTAAGGAAGCAGGCAAAAAAACGGAATTGTTTGAAGTGAAATGTTTATAGGTTTCTTGCGGATGGAATAAAACAACAAAGCATCAGCAAATGACTTAATAAAGCGATTGGAAAGGAACACTTTCTGCCCCATGACGCATGCTCCAGGTGAGGTGTTTACGCATAGTGTTGTTTGGAAGCTGTAAGAATGTGGGGAAACCTTAACGCAGGGATGAGTCTTATCGGCAGGTGTTTAGGGTGGGCTGGGCTAGCCGGCCAAACGCAGCCCAAAGTTAGATTGAACAATGATGCTACGACTGTCTTTTTTATGGCTTTCTCGGCCTCTACTCGCCTTAAACGGGATGCTTGACACATGATGTATATCCAGGGGTCAAATATCTGATTGCAGGTTGCCATTCTTATGTAGAATAATAATTTTTCAGGCATGGTCTCTTCCATCACAGCACTCTTCAGAATAAATATCTGTGTCGAACAACACCGGGTTAGAAAGTTGTTGAGGAAAAAATACTTTTATTATTATACGATTAGCAGTGCTTTGAAGCAACAGCTACTCTACAAAAAGCATTACGATTACCTCGTCCTTTGTCATTAGTTAAGATATGTGACCACTATGGTTCACACCACACCACACTGCATTCCTTACATTTGGTTGTAATGTAATGCATGTTTGACAATTCAAGGAACTAGCTTAGTTTGGATTGTGGCACTTGTAGGCCAGTGCCATAAGGAGCAAAACACCTAAATGAATGTAGATTCTACAAATACTGTCAGTAGACTGTGCACACACAATATATAGGTATTTAAAGTAACAGATGCTTGGCGGTTGGCTAGCTGCATTGCAAAGAGGAAAAGAGGCATGGAGATGAGAAGTGGTAAAAGAAAGTTTAAGTTCGAGGAATCATGACGCGAATACTGTACCTCGCATTCAAACGGTTTAGACGTTTTTTTAAGTTTTACTTTGGAGAACCTTTTCAAGGTTTCTTACAAGCATTTCCTTTGTTGTGGGTTGTGAGTTATGTTGAGAGCGGTCATTCATTACATTGTTAAATGTGAGCTTGTGAAGCCCAATGAGACTGTAAATAAACCCATTGAGCTGATTGAGATTGTAGACAAACATGACTAAAAATATGTGTAAAGTTGATGGTGATTTAATGCAATTGGCTTGATAAACACTGTGGTAGCAATACGAGAGGATCTAGTGCTCCACAACTCCATTTATGGAATATTTAGTGGAAGGTTTTATCCAAAAGGGAAATTCCAGTGCATTACATTCCTTCACTAGTATTTTATATAAACAAATAAATATTTATTCTACATAAAGTGCCACATTTTAAAGTCAAAATTAAAGTAAGGGCCAATTGGAGGGTCAGGATCCTCTTGTTGGCAGCCGGAGATGGATCCCTCTCCTCAGGCCTTATCACCATACAACACACACACACACACACAGGCTGGAACAAGAACAAGAGGGCTTCCTGAACAATGCATGTCCGTGGCAGCTTACAAAACTAACAGGCTGTCTGGGTCCCATTCCCACTGCTGTTACTGCCTATCAGACAGTTCAAAGGCTATGCTAACAATAGGAGGTGTTTAAAGTGGGAGGGGGCTTTTGCATGTGGCTGTTAAAACACATGCTCTATGATATCACTTATCACACACAAGTTAATAACAATTTGTTGGCTTGACATGAATGGCTGGTGTGAAATTATCACAATAAACATTTGGATAAATACAAAAACAAACAAAAAATATATCTATTTAAAGAAAATAATGTTACATTCATTTGTATATATTACAAGCTTTATAGGGATTTTCTAAAACAAATAAACACTTATGCCAGATGAATAGCTTTACCCATTAATTCCTCTGTTTGCATTCCATACTATATACATTATCATAAGGTGCTTTTCCACTGCAGGAACTCGGGGCACTTTCCAGGTGACGCGAACGTTTACAGGAACGGCCCCCTACCCGGGACTAGGTACTTATTTCGCCCCCAAAAACGACCCTGAAAGAAGTCCTACCCTATTGCGATGCAGTGCGATTCAGACACGATTTGACTCGACGCAATTTGATTCGACGCGATTTTTTTCAACGCGATTTGATTCAACACAATGCGATTCAACGCGATATGATGCGATTCAAAAGAATATGATGCTATGCAATGCAATACAGATAGTTTGATTATATTTCTTTGGTTCTTTTTAAGCAGACAGCTAATAAAATAATTTTTACTTTTTTTACTTCTCTACTCTAGTACTGCCATCTCTTTTTGATTTGCCTGTGTAGGCCTACTTAGCAACACGGCATAGGCCTATTTTGCAAATTGCACGCGTCTGATGAAATTGTCCGTCTCTCTTGAAAAACCCAAAGTGTCGCCAAACATTTGATTTGTAGCCATTCGGTTGAACATGTAGCTATTCCTCCTCCATGATAATCTGTGGCTCGCCCGGCTACACATCCAACTCACACGAGACTTGGCTGAGAGAATTGATGAGACTTGGCCACTGACAGCAGTGGAGATGACAGAGCGGCGAGCGCACTTGAGACACAGTTTAAAGAGAAGGAATCAATCTAAATATAAAATGATATGTCACAAATTACACAAATTAACCAGCCACATTTCTAAATGATAGGCATAGGGCCTCTACTAGTATTTATATATAAAAATAAATTGGATTTGACAAATACAAAGATGAAATGATGCACAATTTTTGTGGGGCAATCACATTGTGAGCTTTTATGGCGGTGGACTGAATCTAACACATATACACAACTTACCAGTAGGGGGCACCAGCAGATGGAGGCTATTAACATGATGAATACGAGCTGCAACAACATCTCCACCTCGTGGTCCCGGCGCCGCTGGGGCCTGTCCTGTCCGCAGCACACCTTAATTAGCGTCACCACGCTCACCGTGTTCAGCACAAAGGACACGGCGATGGACAGCAGGCCGACCAGTGAGAAGAGCAGAGAGAACACCAGGTCACTGCCTACGGAGCTGATGTTCAGGAAACACCAGGAGCCGGGCATCTGCATGTGGTAGCTGCCCACGCCCACTAGGGGCAGCACAGCCACCGAACCGGCCACGACCCACACCATCATCACCATGGACACGGCCCGGGTCTTGGGCGTAATGGACGAGCGAGCGAACGGCCAGTTGATGCCGACGAAGCGCTCCACGGCCATGGCGGCTCCCAGAAGCAGCGGGCACAGGCCGTAGAAAACCATAGACATGCCCATGAAGTTGCAGAAGTGGCAGTGCGGGTCCAACGCCCGCCAGTTGAAGCGGGTGCAGTGGAAGGTGATGACGATGGTGCCCGTCACCAGCAGGCCCATGAAGTCGGTGACCACCAGGCCGCACAGGAAGATGAGGAAGGAGGACCGCGAGCGGCTGCGGGTGCTCTGGAAGGACTTGAGGAGCACTAGGAAGGCAGTGAGGTTGGAAAGGAGGCCCAGCGTCGAGAAGATGGAGGAGTAGTAGGCAGAGGCAATGCTGTGGTTATACCCGAACGGTGGGCTGTTGATGGAAAAGCACAGCGGGGTGGTGTTGGATACGTTCATGGTGGCGGACTGCTGTCCCCGTCTGATGGAGGATGGAGAGACTAGACGGTTACAGATGACACCCCTTTGTTTTGTCCTTCGTCTTCTCTCTGTGAGAAGAAAGCAGGTTTATAGAATGGTGGTGAACTTGTATTTAGTATTCACTTGAGACAGTCGTATAGTCTCAATAACAATGTTTGAAATGAGCAAGAGTTCACATGGAAATGCTTATGTGTAGAAGAAGGACTGCGCAGCGCTGCGTCATTTGGCAAAAATAAAAAAAGAGCATTTCACTAAGAAGTGTTCACCAGCCAGGCCCAACCCACCTTTCCCACACTACCTGACACTTTTTAGCTTTTGTTGAAACTCTTGTATTCAAGGCATCAGTAGGGGCTTGACATTACTCAAATTAAATAGGAAGGAAAATGCACGCTAAAACAGGGACATGTCACAATCTCAAATTCCACCTTAAGAAAGTCAAAGTCACCTGGGGTTTGGTTAAAAAGTTGACATATAAATATTAAATGATCAAGGGTTTCACAAGTTCACATCCCAAAGAGGAAATGTATGACACCCTCTGACTGACCTTAATCTTTAACCGCTAAAAAGAGAAACTTTCCAAATCCATGGCGGGACTTGTTATTTATTGAGAAGGTCCTTGAAAGAAGGGGCTCTTCTTCCAAGACAGACAGGTGTGCAACCGATTTCTAATGTATCAGACTTACCAAAATGACAAATATGTAACAATCCCAAAATGCAGTCAATGACTGTGAAAATGGTGAGGCCTGCAGCAATAACAGTATCAACATTTCCTATTAATTTGTCATTGTCTGCGTACCATAGCTGGAATGCTCTATACAACAACGGATCATGTGATTTTAATTACGGCTAAGTATCTGTGTTGAATCAAACTTTTTTCTCTGCTTCTGGGAAAACTTATCTCAATAGACGACTGAAAAATGTCTATGTTTGAGTCACAGAAGACAGTTACAGAGTTGGCAAAACTTCTCAGGAAATACAGCTACGTCAATACAGCTCAGGAAGTAAAGACCAAATAGAGCTCCTTCCATATCCCAAGTCACCAAATTCTAATGAAAACAAGCAGTGATGTTCTAAGAGACAACACGGGAAGGCATACGCCAGGACACGTATATATCCCACATACTACTGTACATGACTGTTAGCTGATTTCTTAAACGTTACTGATGTTTATTGCTTTCTAATGAAACAATGAAAATATTTAAATTCAAACAGTGCAGTTAATTAAGAAATAATTGTGATCATTAAAATTACAACAATTAAAATACAATGCAGAGTCTAGATTAAAATGGGTGTCACTTTTTTCTGGTCAAAATAGAAAAGTAGAAATGCGATAATGAGAAAGTAGCGGGAAGAACAGACCACTTTGTATCTTTCCCTTCCCTGTCTCACTAAGATGAGACAGCAAGCATGTTGGTGCCAGCTCTGAGTGACTATTATGATCTACAGTAAGTGCACCATTAACCTGTGGCATCTGCTAGCCCCCAAATCAATATCAGAATCTAAAGTGCCTTACTTACGCACTCATAAAGCGTCCTATTCGCTCTAACAGGAAAATGGAGCTCCAAGGAGTCAGAATGTTGGACGGCCAGAAAAAACGACGGGTTAACAGAATGAAGTTGAGCAGTTGACTGTGACAGAAAGAACTGTCTTTCCGTGGATTCAACAAAGGTGGTCCAATTGTCTACTAATGACCTTGGTCGACACCTATTGGCACCCCTTTAATACTGAACAATTTAGATTGCGTTTGTACAGGCTGACTTGCAAAGTGACAGAAACTGGATTGTATTTTATCGATGTAGAAAAGCATGTGAAAATGTATAATTCTCCTCTGTCATTTTGTTCTTGTTCAGCGTCACGGAGGACTATCTTAGATAATTTTGGGGATGAGGCCAGAAGATTGGGTCTGGATTGGGCATCTGTCCATCGTTGGGTAAACAACAAACACACCATTCCCCCACTAAAGCTGGGCTGGATAAAATAGGCTAATCAGTAAAATCAGATGGAGCAATTATTTGGCAAGAATGTAAACCTGCATTTTCCGTTTGGGCCCCCAAGGCACATGGAGAAAAATAATTGATTTAGATATATGGTGACAGATGCTGGACTCAAAACTATAATTAAACACTATGTTTTCAATTTAAAAAATAATTTAAAGAATGCGTCACCCAAAAAAAACATAATTAGAATGATAATTATAAATTACTCATTCCACACACCCTGGAATACTGGCAGCCTAGGGTTAGGGTTAGCCTGTAGGCTACTGTATCATAGAGACTCCGATTAAAGTAACCTACATTTTAATGCAGCTTGGTTTAGTAGCTGATCCCCTATCTGTAGATGTTTTAAAAACCTGGTCGTCACCACTCCATTGTTACTGTAGCCTATGTCAACTTTCTATCGAATTTGTCAGTCTAGGTTTCGTGGTATTTTAAGGTTGGATGCTCGACGTGTTGCCGTGTAGTTAGGTAGGGTAGGCTAATGCCAAGACGGATGTGAAGCTCCGCCTGCATTCTCTCCCTCTGTCCGCATCAACCTCACAGATCAGTCGCAACTATCTAGCCTACTTCAGAGATGACTTTCTCTGGTCTGTTCTGTTCCTCCCACCCGAACACAGAGAATAGGGGGGGTGGGGGGTGGACTCCTTTCACCCTTCCAACTTTAAAAAGTAGATCCTGTATAGGCCTATGCAACTGTATTTGCAGAAAATCTATGGCACACTGTAGCCTAACATGTCAAAGGCGGTCACGGCGGTTGGTCATAAGAGGAAAAGGGGATCGGTATTCGGTAGGCTATGCTGTCTTTGCAGCCCTATAACAGACGGCAACATCACCTAGGTGTAGGTAAAGCAGGAAGAAAACTTTATTTGCATTCTTTATTTTAATTTCAATTTTACTCGTTCAAGACTTTTCTATACCCAGCATGGCAGTTTATGATTGTGATAAGATTTTGATAGGCTCTCCAATTCTATATTAATGAAGACTTTTTGTCGCTCTTTCTCGTCTATCTATCTCTCACACCTACACACACACACAAACACAAATTGACTATTGCCACCATCAATAGCATGTTCCGTTTTTTTGGGAAGCAAATTGTGTGTAATTAGTGATGATTTGGCCATTACTCCAGAGGAAGCGTGGCAGTCAACACATTTTAATGCAGCTTGGTTTAGTAGCTGATCCCCTATCAGATTATATTCTACAGACGTGGATTTAACCTATTAAAGCATTTCGTGGATTTAACCTATTAAAGCATTTCAGACCGGCTGTGTAATAGCCTAATTGATCGTTTTTGGTGAAGTAGCCCATTCTTGTAATAATATGGCTGGTGTTTGTATTGTCTACATAAAAATACAAATAACAGAAATAAATAAATAAGTTTCACCTTTACCTAACAGAAGAGCACAAACACGGTTAACATGTTGAATACTAGCCATACTGGATGCCCAATAAGATTTTTAATGCAATTTTTCCTTCACTCTAAAATTGAGCCTATAACATTCCCAAAGGACACTGCGCTTTGGAGTGATTCACAATTCAACTTCTAACAGTTAACTGAACGAATATGCTTACCTCAAATGGGGCACATTTGTCGATGTTTTAAAAACCTGGTCGTCACCACTCCATTGTTACTGTAGCCTATGTCAACTTTCTATCGAATTTGTCAGTCTAGGTTTCGTGGTATTTTAAGGTTGGATGCTCGACGTGTTGCCGTGTAGTTAGGTAGGGTAGGCTAATGCCAAGACGGATGTGAAGCTCCGCCTGCATTCTCTCCCTCTGTCCGCATCAACCTCACAGATCAGTCGCAACTATCTAGCCTACTTCAGAGATGACTTTCTCTGGTCTGTTCTGTTCCTCCCACCCGAACACAGAGAATAGGGGGGGTGGGGGGTGGACTCCTTTCACCCTTCCAACTTTAAAAAGTAGATCCTGTATAGGCCTATGCAACTGTATTTGCAGAAAATCTATGGCACACTGTAGCCTAACATGTCAAAGGCGGTCACGGCGGTTGGTCATAAGAGGAAAAGGGGATCGGTATTCGGTAGGCTATGCTGTCTTTGCAGCCCTATAACAGACGGCAACATCACCTAGGTGTAGGTAAAGCAGGAAGAAAACTTTATTTGCATTCTTTATTTTAATTTCAATTTTACTCGTTCAAGACTTTTCTATACCCAGCATGGCAGTTTATGATTGTGATAAGATTTTGATAGGCTCTCCAATTCTATATTAATGAAGACTTTTTGTCGCTCTTTCTCGTCTATCTATCTCTCACACCTACACACACACACAAACACAAATTGACTATTGCCACCATCAATAGCATGTTCCGTTTTTTTGGGAAGCAAATTGTGTGTAATTAGTGATGATTTGGCCATTACTCCAGAGGATGCGTGGCAGTCAACACAACGGTTAACATAATCCAATTTCCATCACAATGCCACCAATTTACAGGAACGGGTAACTTCAGCTAGCTGAGTGCTTCTTCACGCTTCTGTAGTAGCCTGGAATAAAGGCTTTCCTTATGAAACCAATTTTTTTTTCATACTGTTTTTTAAACAGTGAATGTAATAAGTAGCAAGGCTAATTTAACATGCATGCTGATAGGCTAGGAAGGCTACTAGAGGTGAGCCATGTAGGCTACTGGGAACAAGCTACCTCTGGCACCTTCCTGGTTTCTAAGTTTCCTGCATTTGTTTTCTGCATTTGATGTTTTTCTTTATTTTGCTAAATGTTATTTATAGATATGTTATTTTATACATTATTAGAGGAAGTATTTTTAGTGTAATTTATGTTTTATTTTGCCATGTATATTAGGCCTAGAATGTCTTTGTTTAAGCCACTTTTGGCTTTTGCCACACATAAACAAATTAGTGTTTTCTAACCTGTCTTTCTTTATATTTTGGACATATTGGAAATACATAGACTTTACAGAAAACAATAATGAAACATTTGTGCGGACAACTTCAAAACAATAAGAATGCCACACAATCTGAAAGAAGCACAACTGGGTAGATGGAGAGCTTTTGCCTCTGCGGTGAGCCAGGCAAGATCTCTGTTCATATATCGATCCACCTATACCCTGTGTGGTGGATAAAGGGGCCGGAGATAAGGAAATAAGTCCTGGAAGTCCAAAAGACCACATCACAGACAAGAAATCATGTGTGCTGCTACAGTGGCTGGATACTGTAGGGGCTAAGCCCTTTGGGACAAGAGCAGCATAAAGATGAAATGAACGATATCAAGTTCAGATGGACAACAGCGAAAATGCTTTTTCTCCACCTATAGGTTATTTACAACCCTCTGCCATAAGACAGGAAACACCTGATGAATTATTAATGTTCGCAAACTGACACTAGTATCTCAAACGAAACGTCAACACAAACGTAAGCTTAGCTGTTCCTGAATGCTTTTTTACTGAAAGTATCATTCTCCAACAACTAAGAGTGTAAGCGATGCGGTGAATAAGTGTTTTTGAGCGGAGTGCTGATTTGTATGACAGGAAAAGATAAGAACAACAAAACAGAATGATCCTTTATGGCTTGAGGCAGGCACTTTCACTGTGTGACAATGAAGATGTTCGCCAGGAATGAGGTGATTAAAACCCTTAGTGTGCACTGTATCATTCTGGCCCCAGGATCAAACTCTAGCATTGTTCCCTTTTCACCAAACATGTCCATAAAAAGAATAGTACCAGGAGAAGTGAGGAGCCTTTTCTAAAAAAAAAAATTAACAATAAAGCCAAGCTGTTCTTCCTGTCAGAGGTGGCTCGGCTGTGCCACTCTCTCCTGTCATTTCAATTAAATGATTTTCCGGCTGCTAGGAACAAACAGACAGGTTCTGCTTAGTTTAACTCCAAATTGGTCCATTTGGCAGCTAATTGCATTAAGGGCCAGCTGCCAACATGCACAGGTTGGCACACAGCCCATGGATATGAATCCAGCCCTTTAACTCGCGGCCAGACAAGGGCTGTGAAATAACAGGTAATAGAAAGGGTTAAAGGTTTACCGGAAGGTCATGAACCTTTCAATCATGATACACACAAGATTTGTATCTTTTTATAAAAGTTATATATAGCTACTTGTCTACAAAAACTCTAGATTAAATATCCAATGTAATTAAGCAACAGAAAAGTCACAATAACAGTGACGTGTGTTGTCCCTTAAAAACCTTTGGACTATTTAGCAAAAGATTCTGTAATACATTTTAATGCTGTATAAATGTGCTCATGTGCACACAAACACATACTCAGGTTATTAAGCAAGCACAGCGAGTGCAGTCGACAGTGAGAAGACACAATGAATATACATCTGAAAGATAGAAAAAAAAAAAGAAAAAAAAAGACTTTTAAAACATCTTGCCTTAAAAAACACAACAAGACTCACACCACATACTGTATTAGCATGGCAGCCTAACAGGACTTGGTTGCCTCAGGGCTCGAGAAACAGGGTTTAAGACATGGAAGTTTTAAATTTAGAATCCCCTTATTAAGTGTGGGTGGATCAGTAACACTCTCTCTGCCCTGTGGGGTGACTCACAGGCCTAAAATACTGTATAAGAACATGCAAGTATGCAAATAAATGTGTGTAACAGCGAGTCTGAAAAAGAGCACTAAAACAAGTACACAAATAAATACACACACAAAGCATGAAGCGTTTACACATAAAGCCTCTAAAAAACTAAAAATGTTGCTGACCTCTGCCTGAACTTTATAGCTTTGGTAGGTTTCTCAGTAGCTGATGCACACACACACACACACACACATACACACACACTCACTCACATACACCAGATGTTTATGTTACACTATTAAGACTGCAGAGCAGGATGACAATACATCCCCAGTACCTGGGATCAGACGAGAAACAGACCCTTCCCCCTCAAAAAAGGTCACCGATTTATTTCTCCCATGCAAACAAGAGTGCAAGTTGTCGAGAGAGAAGAGTTCACTTCATTCCATGCCACTTGTGTGAACATGTTGGAACACAAGGTGACTCATCTCACATTAGGAAGTCATTTTGCCATAGACTAGAGAATTGTCTTCTGCCACAAGCCGCCTGAAGCTGTCTCCATGGCTCAGGATGGCATATTAAATAGATTTTAGTGTTGCCATTTAGCTGATGGTCTTTATAAGAGTGTCTGCCAATGAATACATTGCTTGAGAGGGACTGTGGGCGCGTTGCACTGGGACTTTAAAGGCAGGGGGCTGGTACCTATTGGGATAATAAACGGAAAATAGACACTAATATTAATACCACATTAATACTGCATGTAATAGGCCACATTTTGTTTAAAGAAAATTTACAAGTGTTACGTTTCCTGATGTATTGAGACCAAAATTTTGTACGTTGTGTAAAATGTTACATTTTCCTTACAGCCAGATGAAAAACCACACCCGCCACAGTCAGAGATGGTAAGTAACGAGTTACAACAACTTTGTTACTGTACTTCAGTATGTTTGTCAGGTATCTGTACTTTAATTCTTAAACTATTTCACTTAAAACCTTTGACTTTTACTTAATTTCAAAAGAAAAATCGACACTTTCTACTCACTACATTTCTCAAAACACTCGTTACTCTGCACCTTGCATATACTTGGGAAATCATCAGTTTATATATTCTTTCTTTATCAGACAGCTTCTATTAAGGCTCCTGATCAAGCATTTAGCAAATCTAAATCTTAGTGGATGCAACAGCAGGACAGAGGAGTGGATTTCTCCTTGATTTATTTATTTGCATGTCTACATGTCAATGGACATGTAGGTGGCAGTGCCTTTGAGCAGGACACAGCCTATCTGCTCACTCATCACAGGTTAAATGGAGTTTACCGGTTTGGCTTTCCACACATAGCGCCTCAGTTATAGGTGTAAAACTCCCACAAAAAATTACTCACAGCTCAAAACCCTGCAAGCTAGTGAAGCCCTGGCATTAACGCAATGTTCCAACTGTGTTGCTGTAGCTAGGACGTTCATGTACACGAATAATAATTCTGTCATTTTAAAAAGGCCCTCGAAGGCCCGTTTGGAAGGCTGTTGATTAATTTTTCATGTCTCTCCTTGAATAACCGTACACTCTCACAATTGATCAGTGTTGGCCCCAATTATAAGTGCACCGAGATATTTAATGCTGATGTTTTCCTCGCTCCCAGTCTCCCACAGCACCCCTGGAAGACATGTAGTGGAGGAAGTGGAGGAAGGAAACCCCCTCGTTGATTAACACCATATAAGCACATAAATAAACACCAAAGAAAGCCCAAATTTCTCAGGAAAGAACATAATATGACAAATATGTAGGCTATTTTTAAAACTGTATTCAAACATATTACAGCTGCATGTGTTTGCATGTGTGCTGATGGCGCTAATGCATTGCAGGCCATTTCCTGTCCTTTACATTTACAGCATTTAGCAGATGCTTTTATCCAAAGCGACTTACAATTAGTACATTTGTTGAACTGGTTAACCACCAGTTTTTGCAAGCAAGCTCCTAGAATAAGGACAGCATTATGTAACAAGGTTACTTCACTTATGCATTTGCACAACATTAATCGAAGGTTTATCATTCGTTCCTTAAAAGTTATCATTCACACTTCAAGTTATTCATTCTTCAAACAGTAAATAATTGCTAACTGTAAAGTGCTTAGTATTTTAAGAGCTGATCTAGCAGAGTAGAAAGAAGGATTATTGATTTTATATTCTTTTTAAAGTGAGGAAAGGAGGATAGAATAAGGATTGTTAGTGTCATTAGTGCTATGAAGTAGAGAGATCAGTGGCAGAGGGACCGACTTTAGTTTTAGTTTATGCACTAAACAATAGCAAAAAACCCTTCTTAGGAGCTACTTTAAAGGTTCCCTATTCACTCCTAATCCAATTTTCCCCACTCCTAACCTTCCACAGTGGATTCACATGCAGTCATGTGGACACGCTTTACCTTGTGTGGGACTACTGGGAACATTTGTTCTGGTCGGTGGAGATCTAGAATGTGATTTGGTTGAGGGGAAGAACGGATGGCTTTTCAGATTATGTCTTAATGTGAGGAAATACCGCCAGCCTGCATGGAGTTATAGGCACACACTAATAGACAAAGGTGTTACTAGTTGGTCATATTTAGAATGTACTGTATGCTTTAACAATGTAACTAAATCAAAAGTACAGAGATATCCAATCCATTCGTGCAGTCATATTGTAGGTCATGCATTAGCACAATAGACTATACTGGATCTGTACTGTCTAGTTAGCATGACATTATATTGTGTAGTAACCTGTCATGCTAATGATGTTGCCCAATCATGAAAACAACAACACTTGACGGTGATTTTCAAACATAGGCGCTAGCAAGGAAGTTCATTGTGCAGTGATCATGGTGTGTCTGTTATGTGAAGTGAAGCAAATTGTAGAGGCGGTGATTGCAAAAATCAGGATTGTTTTAACCAGCCTACCCATTACACCCTAACCACCCTGGAAGGGTTGGATTGCTTCTCTTTGTAGTCCTTTGTCAATGCTTCTTCCATTTATTACCCAATAGTTTTTCCTTTTCTGACTGGAGGTTAAGGTCTAGGGCTGGCGATGTGAAGTACTTTGGGAAGGTACTGTTGGGCTATATACAATACATAAACTTCACATACCTTGAGTAGAACACAACATTTCTTTTATGCTCAAAATGAGAAGATCCAAAAGATACATTACCTGTGACTATCCTGAGAGAGCTTTAGGCCAAGCCAACATCTCTCAAGTGTTCAAGGGTGATTTTGTTATTCCTTGTATGGCTATAGATTTCTTTCTTCACAGCCACTTCTCCATGAGCCAAAATGCTGTCCAGCCTGTATATTAAACAAGCTATCCGAATGACCTGAATGAACGCCTGCCCGCCAAATTCTGCTGCAGACCAAAAACTAAATGGTAGCGCCACAATGGGTTACACATTGCACTTTTAAGTGTCAAATCATAGAAATTCCCCAAAAAGAATGGAGTAAAAAAAGATTATTTGACATATAACTATTTAACAATAATTGATATAACCTACCTGGATGTGTATTGAATCATTGAAATTCCTGGATAAAGTGAAGTAGTTTTGAAAGCTAAGCGTAATTTGCACAGCTGAATGGTAAATTAATTTTGTTTACAGTGTTTACAGTGTAGTCACAAATCCTCACATCATTAGAACATTCAGAGGAAATGGCAGATGTGGAGAAATGGACAGAATGTGCCAGGGAGGAAAATACCAGAAGAGGACTTTATAGGGATAGAGTGAGAGAAAAGGTAGGAGACAGAGAGAGAAAGAGAGAGGGAAGGTGATGGTGAGTGAGTGAAGAAGTCAAAGAAAAAAATTAAAGGAAGAAGGAAATGAAGAAAGAGAAGGGAAGTTTAACAAGGAACTTCATTGTGCAGTGATCAGCGGTGTGTCTGGAGCCTGAGACAGGAAGGAAAGCGGGAAGTGGGGTGATTAGGGTAGACTGGAGGATGTACTGGGGAAAGAATCCACAGATTCAAAGCAGATTACAGCAGGGAGGAATTAACAGGACTCACGTAGCAGCTTTGGGAGACCAACAGACACAGGCAGCAACCTCGTCCAACAGCGAAGGTGGGGTGGGGGGGTTGGTTTAGTTTGAAGTGCTACAACTTGACTTGGAAAGAAACAATACACAAAATCCATGTCAGATGTGGTTCAGTGATTTCCTTTTCCAGATATGTGATACATATCAGCTTCTGATTGAAAATAACAAAACATAAACGGTAGTGATAAATAATGAGATAGCTTGCCATATTCTACTCACTTGTAAGAAATAATTTAGTTAGCAGTCAATATTACTTAATAAAAACCATGTTAGGTCAAACCTAAATGCTTCAGTTTCTTTCTTCCATTTAGTTTACTGTAAATCCAAATGATGTTAGAACTGCATAGACTAAATGCAAATTTTATACAGTATATGTGCTGTTATTCCAAAACAATGTGTGTAAGTCCTTGCTAAACAGCATAAATGAGCTCCTTGCCTGACAAAGCAATTATCATTGAGAATGCAACAGCCTCTGGAGAAGAGAACACATTTCAATACATCATTTATGCTAATCTCTGATGTAATTGCATGGAAATTGCCTCTCAGTGTGGTCATCAAAATGACAAAATGATAGCATTTATCCAGTAGAGGGCAGCAAAGCCCTACATAAATCGCTATGTTTTTATGGGAGAAAGGTAACAGACTTAGAGGAGATATCCTTGCACAAAACCAGAAGAAAATGTTGTTACTTGGTGACTAGATAGATGAGTAGATAGATTTTTTCTAGTCAGAAAAAATTGCAGTAGTATTATTTAATAAAATGTAAGGCAAATGTGCCTCCCCCTCTCTTTGTTTCAGCCTGGTGTTGGATCGCACCTCAGTAGACTACAGTGCACAGCTCCACAGCTTCATGGGGCAACTAATGAGGAAGGCAAGGCACAAGTTGAAACATAGGGCTGCTGTACATTGCGTGTGAGAGACAAAAATATGCCGTCTGCAATATAGGCTACTGTTTCTGCCTGTAGCACGGCTTTAGTTGAAAGTGTTTTTACAGCTTTACAGTTTCCTGTGATAGCTTTTAATAAGCTTTACTAGCAGTTTGGTCTATGTTTTTGGACAATTTCTATAGGTATATGTTGGCCTGAAATGAGGCCTTTGAGCTTACACACACACACACACACACCTGCTAAACATCAGTGAGACCTAGAGGCTGGCATCATTTATCCTTGGTGAATTTGTAGGCATGTGGCAGGATGGCTTTTTGGCACCTTTTTATTATTTTGTCACGATTCCAAATGTCACTAAATCCCTTATTATGAAAGATGCTCGTAAATAGCTAATGGTCTGTCATGAATATTTTAGAACCATTTAGAAGCATGAATATCGCACAGTAATGTCCTTTGCACACCGCAGTCTGAACAAGCCACGTCTCAGACAGATGACCCCTACAAATGAACACTCAGTTGAAGACAGCTCAATCCAGTCACGGAGTTAAAAGAACCAAAAAGACCCTCGTTAAGCGTTCGCCCACAAGGCTGTGGATAATCCAATTTACCACGTCGCCATTTATTATGAATTTCTGGGGCTTTTGGGTCCAGTGTCGTATCGATTCTTTGATTGCCTGCTTATCTGGGTCCTAATGAGCTGCGGTCTGAATCACTGCATAATAACCGACCTAATTCACTCCCCCAGCCGCTCTCACTCTGCTCGCCGTTGGAAAAGAAAACGGACAAAGACGCAGCTCTCCGACTAGACACTAAACGCTGTGTATAGATTAGCCTTTAATAAATTACATTTTTCCCCATCACTGAGCAGAATATTTAAACAGGCAGATTATGAACAGTCTAACTGACAAATGTGAATCAGTAGTAAACAAGGTCTCTTTTTAATAGTCTGTAGATGCTTTTAGCCACTAGGCTAATGTTTCTAAATCACATGCAGGGATTTCACGTGGAGGGTCGTAGACATGCAGAGAGAACAGACGGGGAAGTAAATACCAACAGGTGAACACAGATCACCCTGTCTGGGTGGCATTTATCCAGGTTGAAGCAAGGCTTAGGGGAAATGAAAGAAGGGTGTAGGCTATTTGTGAAGAGGACCGTAGACAAATATTGGAAAAAGCGAAATAAGCGGTCTGTGGGCGGTGCAGCATCTGTGTTCACCCCATTATGCAGCCCGACTCGTCGACTGATTCGTTTTCAAGGCAGGTTACTGAATGAATGATTTACTAAGGTGGCATTACAATGTATGCTTAGAAAAAACTTAAATAGTACCATGGCCTTGTAAGTTGGTAAAATAACTACATAGTTGAGTAGGTGGAGATGGACAGACAGACTGACACATATCAGATCTGCAGAAATGACATGGGCTAAATGGCTTTCAGACAACATTTCTTTAATACAAAGTCAACATATCTACATACACAGTGGTTTTAAACCAATTATTGTTTCAGTTAGAAGTAACAGTTTGAAGCTATAGCACTTGGCCCTCATTCAAAGGAAAAGTATTTTGTTGGTTGTGGGTTGTTTTTCTTTTGTTGGCTGTTGTATGTATATGTTCTATTATTTTGTTGTAATTTTTCTCTTTTCTTAATTTCCCCCCACATTCGTCGAAATATTCCAGTAATTTTGGTGACAGTTGTCAATAGTCTAGCATCTTTACATGAAGTCAAAAGATTAACACGTTGCACAAGCTTCCAAAGATTTTTCAGATTTGGCGTTGGCCCTTAACCAGTCTGTTAAGATCCATCCAGAAAAGGAGTCCTCAATTTACGAGTTTGTTCATTATCAAACATTACAGGATCCCCGCAGTTCAGTGAGGACATGCTGGAAATGTGCATTCCCAGCAGGAGTTCTGAAATGTTTCTGTATTCCCTTTCTGCGTCACACGGCTCTGTTTCATCGAGGCCTGATTATTTTGCTTCTGCATCCCATAACCATACAGGATAAAATAAAAACATGATATGGTTCTATACATATGTCCTATGGCGGGGATCCACATGACCTTTGACCTGGAGAATGAGACGTTGAGGATTGAACTATGGAAAGCTAATTGCTTTGAGAAATACAGTGACCATGACCATAGTCTCCAATAGACTTGTGCATATGTCAAGACAGGAGACTGGATTTTGTCTACAAGCCACAAAGACTGATGGAGTTTGTTCAGCAGCCACATCACAGCCAATTTGACTTTTCAAATATGAATAGGCCCTGGATATAAGAGACCATAGCCAATACTAACCAGCAGGTGTCACTGGCAGCTGTAGGGTCTTGTGGGAATACAGGATGTCATTCACCTGAACTTCTCATAGGGGAAAATAAAGGTAGTCAATTAATTAAAGGAAAGCAATTAATGTCAGGATGCAGTGTATGAGAAGGAATATTTCAGAAGGAGAAAAAGCAGGCTTTACAAACACCAAGAAGTATGATATGAGCACAGCTTCAGTCCTCGTAATTCTGCCTCGATTTAAATTAGGAGAGCTTAGTGTCAAATTGTACAAATACATATAATCTATATATTCGTTTATTTACATGTAATATATTCTGGATCATAGTTGATATCTAACAAAATTGGTGGGCAAATTATTTGAAAAAAAAGGGTCATAGTCTGTACACAATCATACAAGGTACAGTACATGAGACTGGGCAGACTAAGAAAATAAAATTGGCAATCATACAATTCTCCTCAGATTAAACGGATTATAGTCCAGTTGATCAACAACATCTTCAACAAAAAAAATCAATGCATACTACTGGTTAATGTTAGCAAAGGCTAGGTTAAAAAAACAACACAATCTCCTAATCGCCACAGGACATAACCAGTGGCAGGAGTTAGAAACGGGAGGCATTCAGCCAAAACAACACAAGGATTTAATGGTAAAAAAAGAAAAGACAAAAAATATCTTTAAATGTGATGGGCAGTACATAAAAATCAAGAATGTAGAGGAGAATATCAAGGTAGAGGAGAAATAAAAGGTATTTTGATATATTGTATCTTTATATTTTGCATTTAAATATATATGCATGTGTAAGTGTGCAATATACATACTGTATACTGCATATATGCAGACTTACACAGACATGTTATACTTAACATTTCTACAGTGAAAAAATAGAATGTCTTTCAACGTAATATGAACAATTAGGCATTTATCATTTTCTGCTAACTTAAAAAAAAGTAAAAAAAACAAACAAAAATAAAAAGTCAACTATGTAAAGTAACGTGTCATAATAATACAACAAGAATGTTTTCAAAATGTCACAACAATAAGGCTTTTTTTGGAAATAAGAAATGATTACACAGTTCTGCTCATCGCTCCCTTTGTGTGCACGTCCATCAGAGAATACACCCATGTATGGGGAAAAAGGTAAAATCACGGGAAGTCAAAAACTTGATTTCATTGGACACAAATACATTAGTGCGTAGAATCCAACCTTTAGTTGTTTTTGGGGCATCTGTGTAAAGTTTTTTTGTTTGTTCTGTGATGTTCAAGTAACTTCACCATCAAATCATGGCATCAAGTTTCAAAATGACAGCCTCCTCCAGAAGGCAAAAACGTTGTTCATCTGTCAGTTACTGAACTCACACACACACACACATACACACACACACACACACACACACACACACACAGGGCTACAGGCAACTTTTTCAACTGCATCCAGGTACCATTTTGCCACTTGTATATGTCTGTCCTGTGAAAGGAGTACTAAACATGTTGGGAGATACTAAACCCAGGGAGATGGAGAAAAACTTAAAAACTAAACAAAAACAATGGACTATGGATGCGCTTTCAGTCATGTCAACCAGGGGGCGAGAGGTTAACCGAGCCGTTTCCCACAACAAGGAGTCACACGTACAGCATACACTACATAAGCAGCATGTTTGGTTTTGACAGAAAATAAATCAGATGATTAGAAACTAAAGATTATAATTAAACTTAAGACCAAAAGTTTTTAACAGTGATGAAGGAAAGGGGCCACTATACAGAGAGAAAGCCGCCTTGCTTGAAGCAATTCCCATTCGCCGGTTTCATCTATCTCTTGAGGATATCTCCAAAGCACCATAATGCAATGGTGGTGTGAGACGTGATTGTAAAAACCATGTGGCATGGTCGCTATTCCTCCTTCCTTAAAGCAACATGCAGCCAGAGCTTCTTGCCATGACCAAGACTTTCCCATCCATTTCTCAGATGACATAGGCTAATATGTACTTTTCCAGGGCCTTCCTCGAGTGCAAGCGTACCGGGCCGCACTCCAGCGCGCTGGAGGGACCGAGCCTGTATATTTCGGAACAGGAAATTTGTGACGTGCTTTTCGCGTTTTCCCCCCCCTTTCACGACTCTTGTTCTTGCTCTCTCCCTCACCAGTAGTGAGTGCAGAGCACCCTCCGTAGCCCTGGGAGTTAAAGAACAGGCAGTCCTGCGATGATGACGTCTCATGACAATGGTATGTATCACTAGTAGGACAGAGTGAAAACTTAGGTTTGATTGAGGGGAGTATTGTTTTGCTAGTGGCTTCTCCACTGTTTCATTGTTGTTGTTTTTTTGCTCTGTTGACCGAGGTTTGCAGACAGCCATTAGTGTTCACACAGGAAAAAACTATTTTGGACTATTCGGTCGATAACACTCACTTGAAAAAAGTACTTAAATGTTTCCCCATATCAAAAATGAGCTAGCGACCCCTTCTAGGCTACACCTGTCTTGCACAGATTGCTGTTTAATCGCCGCGGCCTGCTTCGTCATCGACTGTTGTTTTTGTATTACAGAGATTTGTTTAGAGAAGAGAATGTCCACAAAATGTTTACAATGTCCTCCACATCGAAATGCTTGAGGTAAGATTAGCAGTCCACTTTAACAGCTCCCTGCCCCACAGCTCGAGCCACAGCGTTTTGGTTCCTTTTTCCTTATTGGTTAATGAGGACATTGGTTGGTGTTCCTAAGGGCAGATGACTTTCCTCACTGGCGTTTTCCTGGTCCAATTGGAATTCTACTTAACTGTTTGGTTGCCATGACGGGGTATCACCTTAGTCTAATCTGCAGTTTGTTTGCCTGATTGTTCCGGTGATGTTGGTGGTCTGTTGCTGCCGACGTTTCAAATTTCAAGCAAGTTTCTATGGCTCAGGGTGGTGCTGCTGAGGGCGGAGGCAGGAGTCTGGGAGGGATGCGGGATGGCTTTTTACGTTGCATAGTGATCAAAGCTTCCTAAGTAGTCATGAGCTGCCTGGTAGCAGAACTGGTACTCGTCCTGTAGGGAAAAACACCCGACAAAAACACACAAACAACCCTTAAGTAAAAGTTCACTTTGTTGAACCTAAACAAAATCTTAGAAATATTTAATGTTGTGTGTGTGTGTGTGTGTGTGTGTGTGTCTTACCTCGGTCTGTACCATGGCGGGTCTCTGTGTACGCAGCATCTTGACAGTTTGGAAGATGTCCACCACGCCTTCGTAGCGCATCCTCTCTAGAACGATGCTGAGGGTGATGAAGACCCCTGTCCGCCCCACCCCGGCACTGGAAACATACGCACACGCACACACGCGTAGACACAGACGACAAAACGTTGTTATGTATAAATATTTAATGTGTATTGACAATTGCATGGTCTCCTTCCACAGCGTGTAAGGATCCCCAAAACAATTTCCTTCACTATTATCATTTGAGTTTCCTGTTTTTGTTTTTATTCTTGGTTTTAAAGGCGCATTCTTCAACCGCATTATAGCGCCCCCAGATCCCCAAATGTCGGCCCCAGCTCACTGTTCATGTTGGAACCATAGTGTGAGCCAAGGAGAGCGACAGGAGGAGGAGCAGAGAGGAATGCAAGCCTCTCAGCACAGAGGGAGTGGCATGCACTTTAAACCCCAACACTAGTTTTGACCACTAATGCACTTCCAGACACAAATGCAGCAGTGTCCCTTTTACTCCATCAGCAGCTAGCCAACACAGGTTTCCAGGTTTTCCTGGCGTTTCCTGAACGCTGCTCATCTTCAAACCCTCCTGGTGTGAAGCGGTGAGGCGGTGGCACAGAGGTAATCACGACGCGAGTGTGCCCACGTCCTTGCTGCACACATCACGGACCCCCCGCAGGCGTGCACGCATGAACACAGACACACTGGTTAAGCATTTTGCCACAATGCCATTATTTCCCGTGTGCGGGAAAACCTCTTCCTGTCACCGCTCTCCAGAAATAGGGTGCTGGTCTTAAGTTGAGGGCTGCCTCTCTAAGCTGCTTTTCTGTGAAATGACTTCCACTTCACCAATGGAACCATAATTGATATGACAACTGATTTATCTGGGCTCCCACAATCCCTCACCAACGAGAGAGAGAGAGAGAGAGAGAGAGAGAGAGAGAGAGAGAGAGAGAGAGAGAGAGAGAGAGAGAGAGAGAGA
>JAODLI010064748.1:0-14832 GCA_027575585.1 Percopsis omiscomaycus
TAATCATCACAATTAAATGAAATAAACATTTGAAATATATCAGTCTGTGTGTAATGAATGAATATAATATCCAAGTTAAAAATTTTGAATGGAATTACTGAAATAAATCAACTTTTTGATGATATTCAATTATATGACCAGCACCTGCGTATATATATACTGTACGTCGCCTGTTCCATTCCTTGCAGTCTCTAACATTATGCTAACACGTTTAAAGGCAGTCTTCTGAAGTAATCTTTCAATAAAGCTACATGCTCTTGATGTGTCGTCAGTAGTCCTCCCAAATGGATTTATTTCTGAGATGGAACCAGTCCTAAGGTCAATGCAGGGACACATGAGGTATGCATTTATTCATACAGGCGCGCGCGCACACACACATACACACACTGTGTAATAATGTGCATTTTTTAGAGTTTTAATAAAAGCAAAAGTAGTAGTGGTTAGGACTCTCAGCCATAGTGTTGTTGCAGATTGTGTGTGTGTGCGCATTCCTTCAAAGCTCAGTGTGTATCTTAGCGCTGAATGCAGCCTGGCTGTGTTCTGAATCAAAGCTAAGCAGGTGTCACTCTGGCAGGGAACAGGTGGAAGATGTGATGAGCTAGGATGCTTCTCTCTATGTCTCCCCACTCATAAATCTCTACAAGATTCCCCTGCCTCACTCCTTCTGTCTGGGGGTCTTTCTCTGATGGTCAATCAGGCTTTCTCTCTTTTATCCCATTTCTCTCCTCTTTGACTCTCTTTCTCTTCCATTTTCCAATGGCTTTTCTCCCTTTGTCCTGTTTCTCTGGACCTGTCTCTCTTTTGGTGGCTCTACTTGTTTCTTTATCAGTGGGTCTACCTGTCTTTCTCTCAAGTGGACTGCTCTCTCTCTCTCTCTCTCTTTCTTTCTTTCTTTCTTTCTTTCTTTCGCTCATCAAACGTACCTGCATCTCTCTCTGCTTGCAGAGAGGCAGAGGCACTCGGTGGCTATGTCTAGTCCTTTGCCTCTCTCCGTGATGAGGCCAGTCCCTCCATGATGAGACGCACCGAGGGTGATTAAAGTGAGAGTCTCAGCTGGAGGGAAAACTGACCCCAATCAGAGCCTTGTCCCTCCAGCCGGCAGCCTTTTATTCTGCCTGACCCACTGTCTGTCTGTCTCTTACTCAGGCAGTGCTCCCTATCTCTCATGCCTACCTCGGCCTCGCGCTCCTCAATCCCCCCGGTGCACTCTCTGTGATCACTCTTAGTCTGACATCATCCCCGCCATTGATATGCCTGGTCAGCTGATCAGCTTTGTGTTTAAAGGGACACTCCTCAGTTTGTGTCTGGGATTTCCCTTCTGGTGCAGCGTTTAAAAACAAATGTTGTTGCTGAATGGCATATATAACTCTTTACTCCTCCTCATTCTACTCCGCTCAGATTGTTCTCTACCCCTCCCCCTACAGCTGTTCATACTATAATGCAATCAAGCAGTGTACCTTAAAATTCAGTGGTCGTCATTTAGAATCATATGGCCTTGGATTTGTTGGAAAACACACCTGTTGTTTCGAATCATAGTAATAATGGATACAATTTATATTGGTAATTATATTGGTAAATAAATGTCACCGACTCTGATGATTTGTTAAATCAAGAATCATCTGTTCAGGAATCTAATGAGAAGAACACATTCTGGTCAAAGTGCAGTATTTAATGCAGCATGTAAACAAAATATAAACACACAACTGTTTGTGTGTGTGTGTGTGTGTGCGTGCAAAAAAATCCAAAAGTTTGATATTCTGGTGTGTCCTTAGTAAATGTCAAACAAGCACAATATGCACCATCATGGTAACATTTATCCATGATAGAAATAAAACCGTTCCCTTGTCACCGTTTCAAATTGTCCTTTATACTGTACAATAACTGTCAACATTATACAACGTTTGATCAAATTGTTCCACACATATTAAACCTCTATCTTACACAAAGACAATAATGTTTCCCTACACTGCTGAAATCATCAATCATTCTCTTATGGCCTTGCATATCCATAATAACCTAGCAATGTTGTCTTTTCCTAAATTAAATATGTTAGGAAACCAATATCTGAGCTGAGAGACACTATAGGAAACATTAGGCACGCTCTGTTTTATGCCCGCTATGTTTTTATCTTCTGAGGGATCCTCTCCAAAGCTTACGAAGACACAGTCAGGTCCATAAATATTGGGACATCGACACAATTCTAATCTTTTTGGCTCTATACACCACCACAATGGATGTATTTACATCCAAATCAGGTGACGGGTGTAGGAATTACAACAGTTTGTATATGTGCCTCCCACTTTTTAAGGGAGGCACATATACATTGTGTCGATGTCCCAATATTTATGGACCTTTATGTGAGGGGACCAATTCCTCCCCTCCCTCCAAATAATGGTGTATTTGGAGTGCGACCTTCGACTTCGACATACTTTATATAAACAATAGAACCTAGAGGCTTTAGCATGAGAACAAAAATCACAAAAAGGTTTAATTATTTCTTCATCGGTCCTCTTCATCAGCTAATGCTGATCTTCAGATGATTAAGGTCAGGAAGGCACACTCTTACATTCCTACACTGTATCTCATTTGTTATGAAGATAGGGCTGTAGGCACAT
The DNA here is from genome assembly GCA_027575585.1 of Percopsis omiscomaycus. Lineage (NCBI taxonomy): Eukaryota > Metazoa > Chordata > Actinopteri > Percopsiformes > Percopsidae > Percopsis > Percopsis omiscomaycus. Next base: position 2,616 of record JAODLI010064748.1, read on the forward strand.
GTGAATCACACTTCATTTCAATCTGTAGGCCCAATTGTGGGGTCATTTCAGCCAATATACCTCCTGGCGGTTTGAATTACTTGGCCTCCAGAGGCGGCTGACGAACCAGAGGTGATGCAATAACTTGGGCCCCATTTCCCTATGATATACAAATCATTTTCTGCATGGACGGTGTGGCCAATTTGGTAAATCATTCTCTCTCTGTGCACGCCCTGTTCTAGATATGGAATAAATGTTCATGTGACAGTGTTGAGTGTGGAGGTGGTCTGTTGTGCTGCTTGATGTGTTTGTGGCTGCCCGTTGGTGCCTAATTCACAGTCTGGCAGACCGAGAACTGTTTCTCCTTTACACTTTATCTGTCATAACAGTTTTAGATATTTGCCTTGAGCCATAACTAGCCTATAGCATATTACACAGCCATCACATGCATGGTTCTGATCATTCGTTTAATTGTTTCTACCCAAGCCTCACTTTAACTTTACAGTGTCCACAAATACTAAAACAATGTCATAGATATGATAGCACAAATCTACTGCATATCTAAAGTATACATATATAATTTACAATGTCAGGTCATTTAGCAGACACTTTTATCCAAAGCGACTTACGGTTACATGCTGCTATTACATGGAGCAGATAGGGGATAGGCATCTTGCTCAAGCTAGGCCAACTCTGGGGCTCGAAACCCTAGAAAATTGAAATTGGCAGTTCGCTGAGAGCGCGCTGCTGTTAAAGGGAATGAGAGGTGGTAATTTGATTGGCCTTAATTGAAGACAGCCCCCACCACTCCTACTGATAATGTATTCACTTTAACCCAACCCTTTTAAAACTGTGCCATTTTTGTGCCTGCTTATTAGCAAAATGTATTGACACCTTAAATTGTGCCGTGAACTTGTGCCGTGAACTTGTGCCGTGAACTTGTGCCGTGAACTTGTGCCCTGCTCTGCCGCTCGTGCCTTGTCTGGGAAACTTGGGCCCCAAAGCCTCTAAAGATGAACATGTTCTACATCATTTCACATGAAGGACATTGATGAGTGATGAAAATGGTGATGATAATGACAACAATGATTAGCGCAATTATGACACCATGTCACCTTAAGTGACACTGAATGAATTGAAAGTTGCAATGTACAACCTTACGTGGCAAGTTCGTACTACCTGTTTGAAGAAAATTTCTTTTTTCCATGGATCTATAGCTTATTTACTTTGCTTTTTCAGGCGTTCAGGTATCTTGCAGTCCAATATTTACTATGCACTATGAAACTATGTATAAAAGTGTGCAGATAATGCATGCAACATTTTGCATACAGTGGAATACATTAAGAATTAGTGGTGAGACCCAAGTGCAGACACTTCAGGGTTCAATGGAGTTCAATATAGTCACACACAAGTGAGGGGGGGGGGGGGGCAGGCTGGCAGGCAGAATACATTGCTACTAGGAATACACGAAAATGCTTGGAATATACACATGGCTAGGAGACTTACACAATGTAACAGGAATTATAAACAATGTAGCTAGGCATAAACAAGGCAGCTAGGCAAAAACAAGGCTTACGAAGGAACGGACACAAGATAATGACACCGGCTAAGCCCAGACACAGAGGAGAACACAGACTAAATACACTGTGGGTAATAAGGAATGTGAAACAGGTGAGGGAGGTAATTTGGTAATGGGGATGGGCCATAAAATTGGAAATAGGGCGGAGCAAAAGGAGGGACCGGGAAGAACACCGGAGAATAAAGTAATAAGGTAGACACACTAGGGAAACAAGAAATGGACAACAGGGAACACAAAGACAAGACACAAAACAAGAAACATGAGAGTACAGGCGGGGTTGTGACACTATAAGAAATATGTTAATATACGACCACATCCAGACAAAAGAAAAGGGCTTCGAGGGAGGGAGAAGCTGCTGAGTATAATTCACAGAGAAGGGCGCACAGCCATGTTTTTTGTTTGGGGATTCATTTAAGTAAAAGTATATAATTATGAGTCTTTTCAGGGACTCCCTACAATTATCTCAAGGCAAGGTTAATAAAGTAGTCAAACTTACTGTTAAACATACTGCTGCTCACCCATTTTCTTCATTTGCTACTAATAAAATCAGATGGTTCATTGGGAGAGAAATGGGGACAGAGTGACAGGGCTGCAGAGCCTGATTTCGCTGGTATCTAACACCAGGCAGGGAGAGCATTATATGCCTTGCAAAAAATTAGCTGGCAACTTTATTGGTTAATATTAGGTGAAACGAAAGGCTACTGTAACGTTACATACTGCCAACCCTAACGCGCAATAGTAGTTCACTATGAAATCAGCTATCAGCGTATTTATTCAGCACTTGCACTAATCCCAAAACTGACATACTGTTAACCTGTCTTGTTAAGGTCCTCCCTTTCCTTTCTCTTTTGAAATACTAATTTACTCTGCTGAGACATTTTGTTTAGTATCACTCGGGCCCTTTAATATAAAAAAGGGTGTATTGGGGTACCAAGGCTGTCTGGATGGAAAAAAAACTAAACATTAAACCGCATGCAGCATTAAATGCACACACACACACACACACACACACACACACAGACACACACACACACACACAGCACACGAACAAGGGTACACATATGCCACATTGTTTTCTTCCTTATTAAATGAGGCATTCTACAAGTAATGGGTTCTAGTGCAGAAAATGTGCACACACACCCATCACATCCGACTCTTTGATGCAGTCAAAGTGTTTCTCAGTCTCTCATGTTGTTTTATCTCTCTGTCATCTGTGACACACTTCTGTCTGTCTGAGTGCTCAGTAACAAAGACACATTGTTATTGTAGCTCACTCAAAAGCACCATCATCTGGCAAGATGGTTCTGGAACAACACATTGATTCTTACATGATCACAATGAGTATCACAGTCTGGGAAATGTGGCAGAAATCTGACATAATATTTTTGTTTTCTTTCAACTTAATAATTAATTATGTAAGTTGTTGTAACGGGAAAACCAAAGTGCAAATTGTGACGAATGAAACATTCTTCAACTTGTCGTAAGTGTGTTACTCTTGTAGCATATGAATGCGAGTTAAAGGCTCAATCTTTTATTCCTGCATGATGGCGCTCCACCCCGCCTAGGATAACGTCAAATATTGACGTCAAGGGTACCGCATACGTCCCTAACTGTCATTATCTTGCACTAACATGATTTTTGATGCTGAGCCTTTCTATGGTATGGTAGAGGAGGCATACAACCAGCAACTCTGCTATATTGTGTGTCATATTGATTTTTACTCCAGGGGTACATTGTAGGGTATCGCTTTGGTCAGGCATGTTCAGAGGAAGGGGGGCTGAGCTGCAGCCCAGCCGGAGTTTACTTTCAATAGGCTGTTGGTGAGGAAGCAAAACCATGTGATGATGATTCAGACACTGGTCACAAACTCTGAGAAATTGTGCTGAGACTGAAAAGCAGTTAAAGCTGTGTGTTAAGTGAGACTGGGGTGAGTGGCTGAATGTCTGTGTACAGCATTCATGCTGTTTTAATACTCAATACTCTAGCCTACAGAATACTCTGTACAAGCCTATATCAATAAGAAATTCTCAATTATCTTTTCTTCTTTTGTTTATTTCTTTCACCTATTCCCTATTTTCTCATTTCATTACTTGTTTCATTTTCATGCTGACTTCTGTTACTGGGGTGATGCCTTCGGTATAAAGCCAAGAAACAAGACACAGCCAGAGCACCAATTCAATTAGCCCCACTGGCACTCCTGTGACCGTCTAGCTTTGTGTTCAAAGTCAAAACAGGCTGCATTCCTCTTCAGAAGCACATATTACCTGAAGACATGAAATAGAATCAAACTAACTGATCTATTTGATAGACACACCCCTCTTTCAACAATAACCCCCTGTTCATTGTTCCCCCGTGGCGTGGCGATTAGAGTGGAAATCAATTTGAGGAACCCGTGGCTAAATTGATATCATTATGTTTACTGCAGGCTGAATAATAGATGATTGTATCATTATATGGGAAGGTAATGAGACGTGACGAAGCTCAGGTAGACAGCTCGCAGCAGGTGAGAGCCGTAATTAGTGTTGAGTTCTTAGTGCATACGCATATGCACAATACATACAGTAGAATGCACAGAGCACCCAGTATGGAGATGAATTTCATACAGCACACACTCAGTAAAAGTCATATAGCACATACACGGTGCACACGCACGCACATGCACACTGCAGAAACTAATATTGCTTAACGACAATAATCACAATGTCTATTGCCGCTATTTAAATTTCTATCAATCTGTCTTGCTGCCATAAACATTGGTCATCACCTGTGTGTTCTATTTTATTGTAAACATAGACGGATTGCTAACAGGTGCTGGTAGCACATTGCTTGTCTGTGCAGTGGAACAGTAGATTGTAACATAATTCGGGAAGATATAACCTATGCTGTAGCTTGCTCCAAAAGCACACTCTTTTGCTGGTTCTATGGGAGCCGGCCAGTAGAATCACAGTCCTATAATCCCTGTCACCGGAGAAAATGTGAGTTTAGGGGGAAAAGCACACCCTGGCAATAGTTGTTTACAAGCATTCTTTGTAGCAGCTAGACTACTTTCCAACACACAAGATTTAGGGTTCAATAGAGAATCTGTGTCTAACATCACTTAGAGCACACTCGCGTTAGCAAGCTCTCCTGTAAGGTGTTAGAATAAATTCTCGTTAATATTTCCCAAAGAAAATTTATTAAAATAGTCCCTCGTTCACTCATTCACTATCTTCTACATATTTAACAGTCAATACACTACTATTTAAGGGGGTAATACTTAAGAATTTGGACAATTTTTAATAATTTTTGTACCATTTATATATCACCGCATAAACAACTGTAACTTTATATGTGATGTATGGTTTGCCTACAAATTCAAACAAACTGTAGTCAAATTTGTTGTTATATTTATTTGTATCTATTGGACTGTGGGGTTCTCTGCTTACTTGAGCTCCAGCTCAATAAAAAACAATTGCAGATTTAATTCAGTTGTCAACTATTGTTTTATATTGTCTGGTAACGCTAATGTAGATGGTACGAGTATTAATAAAAAGCCTGTATATATCGTTGGCTTCTGTCGTGGGCAAATAATTCATTTGAGAAACAGGAGGAGATGTATAGGTTTCAAGAAAGAGATGCTGCCACCTTATCTTCTGGCTGTCAGTATCATCAAGTACAACGGGAAGCATGCACAAGCAGATACGAAGAGGTGCATTGTGGTATTGATATCACAGTGTAGTGTGCAGTTGTTGTACACTACAAACAAGACATTTTCCATTGCATTGTGGGAATTTTTGACTGCAAAAATTCTACCGTTACAATTCGGACACTTGAATAAATTGACGACAAGTTTAGTGCACTATATAGCAAATAGGGAACAATATCTAACACAGCTTTAGAATTGTCACAATAAGCATGTTGCTAAGGAGAAGCTAACTTTCAATCACAGTCACATGCCTGTGATGTAAATACTCTGCAGGTGTTATTGTGTAACACATACGTGGTACAAGGTATAGACATGTCTCCCAGTACAGTATAGCCTATTTCACGTCACCTTATCGACTCAAAATAATATTAGGCTATTTTATCTCTTATCTAGTTTTTATATAAGTTAGGAGTTCACCACTGATTGTACTTGCACACAAAATAGAATAGTTCACTGTCAAGTATTGTATTTGAATATGTTTGAACGTGTGCTGCATGTGTCTAGGCTCGATTCAGTGTCCTTGATGTTAATGACTGATGATTGTCAAGTGCCAAGTAATGTAGACCTAAATAAGACCTTTTTTGGTAAGAGGCATTTATTGTTAAAAATTGTTAAAGAGGAATTTAGGGTAAATCACACATTTATACATTATATACTGTATTACATTTTTTTTTTAAATGCAATACTGGAATAATCAGGTAGGAAGTGATGCCAGCAAAGGATTGATTAATAATTTTAGGCTTTTAGAGGCTGGTCCTCCATCTTATGGTGAATGTCTCATTCACCCAGGCCTTCACTGTAGAGGTATCTACAATCAGCTCCTAGAGAGAGGGAGAGAGAGAGTTAGACTACCAATATAGACCTATGAACTTTCATTCATTCTATTTTCCATTCTTTAAAATTTTGAGAACTTTCAAAATCGTTTTCTGGCCCTACATTTTAGAAAAACTATTGAAATTCAATATTTGTAATCACAATCTAAATTTGTATCCATTTGTGCTGCAGCCCGGAAAAGTAACCACAAAAAAGCCAACGGCGTAATTATTATAGTAGCTATACACATTGTACAAATTACGCTCATGCTACGGAGTGGCCATTAGTTGGCATTAGTTCTGGTCCGGATATCCTTAGATCAGTGTACCGTCATCGGAGCAAAATGTTGTTTTGTTATGAATTAAACAAGAACAGAATCAGTTCGATTTGTAATGTATTCGGCTATTCTTCAAGCGACATTATCGATACATTGTGCTTCATATGTAAATATTTGTTTCAGAGAAGTGTAATGTATAAGCATAATCAGCAAAGCATCTGCAGTAGTAGTCTATGTTCTACAACAAATACATGTAGAATAGGCACAATATGCATGTGGACAATGTGTCAGAAGGTTGTGACACCTAACTAGCTCCCGACACGGCTAACCACTGTCTCCCGTTGTCTCAGTGCAATGCTCATTGCTGCCCAGCTGGTTCAGGGACCGAGCACAAACGGGGCTAATATCTGCCCAGTTTTACTCTGCCCAGAGTAAAATCTATAGGCCGACTGTCTACTATCAAATGAACCATTTGAAAAGGCATTGAAAAAACTGAAAAACACACATTGCTAAAAAAAGAGAAGATTATACAATCCTACTCACTATTTCTCACAGTGAAATAAAAATTAAAAAAAAAGATTCTTTAAGTTACTGTAGATACAGTACATTTCTTCCTCACTTCTCTGTATATCTTCAGCAAACAACAAGGCGGCAGCTGCCCTCTGTCTTTTTCAAGTTGTTCCCTTCTCAGAGAACACTTAGGGAGATGAATGGATTGCCTGGCACCACAACAGCACTTATTGCCACTCCCCTCTCTGCTTTTCATTTGCACTGTCTCTCACTCATTTTCTGCCTTTCTTTGGGTCTCTGTCTCTGCCTTAAAGAATGACTCTTTATCGCTGCCCTTCGCCCACTCTGTCTCTCTCCCATTCTCACACACGCATACGTTATCTCTGTCAGCGGGACTTCTCTTCCCAGCCCCGCTCTCATCCCTCCTGTGTTTGTGAGTGTGTGTGTGTCGCTTGCAGAGCGCCGGTGAGCTGACTCTTCCGGGCGTTATATTATTAATGCCGTGGCTGTAGCCATCACTTCTGTGCCTCTGATATGTGTGGAGCAGCATGCAGGAAGGAGTGCTGTCCTGCTTTCACCACTCCTCCACAAGCCCTCCCTCTAGTGCTCCTCCTGAAATGTTTGAGACACATTTGGAATTTGGGCCCAAACAAAGGCAGTGTCAGAATTCTCTATACTACATAATAATACAGTAGCATGCCATAGGCGATATTGTATTGCTCAGGATATGAGCAAAGTTAATCACGTCTGTGGTCTCAAAGCCCACTACTCAAACAAAATGGTTGTACAGAACTTTACATAATTGGCATTACTCATTTCTTGTATTGTATTTATTTTTACCATGCAAAAATATTTGTGTATGTTTTATTACAAATAATTTATTTTGCTTATCAGGACGAGAAGGGCACTTCATTATCGGAGGCTACAAACACTCACTTCCTCTAGGACTGCAGCAGTCAGCCAAGTATGCTGGGTTGGCGTTCCACACACTTTTAATATGTAGCCCGCTAATAGTATGTGATATGCAGTATACTGTACATAGTACATACAAAGAAATTCCGTAAATGATTATATTATATTGTAATAATTGTCAACATTGTTTCTATGCAGTGATCTATCTGTAATAGTTATTATCTTTATTATTGCCATAATTTTCCTCTTTGACTTCAATAGCCTCCTTTATCAATAGCCTCCTACTTTTCCAATTGTTCCCTGTGCTGCGTGACTGCCTGTGTAACACATAACACTCATAGTCATTATATCTCCCCGCTTTCCGCTTTATCACTGAAGCGGACGGCAGAGGCGGGCTGAGGAAATGACAGCCACTTTAGATGAACACCTATTGAGTCACTATCCTGCGTTCTTCTCGTTGTGAGTCACATTCTTTATAGATTCTCAGCGGTGCACTGAGCACCAATGGGGACACCTATTAGATAACAAAGAACATGGTTGCACCAGGCTTTTTGTTGTTGTGACTGACAGAGTGAGTGGCAGGAAAACATTCTATCAACTGAAAGTGGGGGTGTGTTTGTGTTAAACAGTTTGATGCTGTGAAATGCATATGTAACTGATCTCTGTAAACACAATGCTTCCAAATTAATAATATGAAGCATTATTTCGTACACCAACACTAATGGATTTGTGAACGCGACGTACCGAACCCTATCACCCTATTACATGTTTTAGAAGATGCTTTTATCCAAAGCAACTTACAGCGAGTATCAAGGAGGAGGTAGGACTAACTTACTCATGTATGTTTCAGTGTTAAAAATAGTGAATAACTATATTCATTCTTTTTTTTTCATAACAGAGAAGAGACAAAAATTATATTCGAAAATAAAAACTAAATCTTTTCATGTTATCATTGACAAAACACTGACGAGACGAAAAATTTGACTAAAAGTTCCTTTGTCTCAAGACTAGGACCAAATATTAAATATCCTTCCAAAACACAAGTTACAGATTTGTGTTTGAAACTTTAGTACATTGTACTTTGAAGGTAGTCGGGTAACTAATCCCATAAGGTAACTAAGGCGACAGTTGGAAAAAATAGATCTCTTTTTTGTAGTCTATTATACTGTAGTAGCCCATAATTATTACATGAAAATATTATACATATTTATAGAAATATGAAAAAAAAATACTATGCATACAGTATACAATTGTTGAAACAATCCATCCATTCATCTATCCATCCATCCATTCATCTATCCACTCATCCATTCTAACCTGTGTGGTGGTGTTGAAATTTACGGTGAGGCTGTATGTAGTGGATAACACTGTCAGGGTCACCTCCGAGATCGGCTCACTGCCTGCTCCCCACACCCTGACCACACCCAGGTTCAACCTGTCTTCCTCAAGCAGGCCGTTGTGCTTCACTTCACTGGACAAGGAGCCCTGGAACAGAAGGAGATGTAGAGGTTAAATGAGTGAGGAGATAAGCATGGTAGGGTGAGCGGCATGGAGGAGAGGACCAGGGAGGAAGTGAAAAAGGTTGTCAGAACATTGGTGAACATGCACATGAATAAAGGAAGGAATTGATAAATGAACCACTATTTTACTAATTGAAGAAAAGCTACCTATACTGCATTGCTTCCTTGCAGTTGTACCAGGGAATCATCACACGATAATGGTTAATAAAATAAAAATAAAAAATATATTAATAATCAAAAAATTAGATATTACGTATACATATGTACACAGTATTCTATACTTATTATTATATTATATATTATTATTATATTCATCTATAACTTTATTTTACTAAGACTAGTCTTCGGTCTGCATTTTTATTATAGTAATATTACATTTATATAATATTTATATTAACATTGTAAAACAGACATGTACACTCTTATTCATGCTCATGTACACGGTCATTCACGCACATTTACACACACATCTTTGTACTTCTATCTTTGTGAGGACCGTAATTTACATAATGCATTGCCTAGCCCCTTATCCTAATCTTAACCATCACTACTAAATGTCTAACCCTAACCCTAAACCCTTACCCTCACCCTAACCTCATTCTAAAGTAATCCTTAAAAAAAATCCTTAAAAAAACGGGTCAAATTTGACCCGAACACAATAGGAGGGTTAAAACCTTAACCTTCAGTCTTAACCTTCAAACAGCCCTTTGAAGTTGTGAAGACTGGCCAAAATATCTTCACTCTGTAGGTAAAAAATGTGTTCCAGGCCTCACTATGTAGCAAGTACAAGTACACACACACACATCCAAACTGGCATACGTTCCACTAATCTGCCAGGCAGTGCTAGCCTCTCTGCCCAACAGATCTTCGTCTCCTCACACACACAAATGAAGGCATTAAAACACACTCTCACACTCTCATTGGCTGTCAGACGGAAGGTCTGTTTTTCCGCAGTGTGAAATAGCTTTGGAATGAGGTTGATGGCAGCAGAGGACAGCTACAGATGTTTGGCTAGGCCTGCTGGATACAGTGTTTGGCCTATGCATATGTGTGTGTGTGTGTGTGTGTGTGTGTGCGCCTGTATGTGTAATTATACATGTATACAAAGTGTGTGTGTTGTCAGATAAGTGCATGGAACTGGGTCTGTCGTGTCAGTGACAGTGATTTGGGAACTCATGTCCTGAGCAAGTCAGGTTGTTGCCAAAGGCTGGCTTTACATTCCAACTCCCTCAACTACCAAACAAACAAACTCAGAGGGCCGTATAAGTGTCACCACAAATACATGATGCCACTCACAAGAACATACTGTAGGGCATATCCTAAATGCACTTGATATTTTGGTTCACATAAGCACAGGGGCATTCAGTAGTAGTAGTAGTGTGATTACTTAGGCTATAGTATCTTCTTAGCCAATCATATTGCTTGTCTCATGATGTGCTCTCTGCATTTCAGGGGTGAGACTGAGATGCTTGTGCAAATATTTGGCAATAACAAGCCTCCTTGAATACACACATGAGGGGAAGAAGGTGTTTGTCAATTATCATGAATTGTATTTATCGGGAATTATGCGACAAAACAATTTATGGTAACATTTCTGTGGTGCTTTTATTTCCCTTAGCCCTGCAGTATCATACAGACACTATGATTATCAAGGATGTTTTACCATGACCCAATTGCTAGACATTTCCAAAATGCATTTTGTTTGTGCCTAGTGGTGGAATCACCAAATTATCAATTTGATTTGGGTTTCACAAGTCTGAGTTTAGACACATATAAACACCTGCCTTGTTCTAGGTTGTGCACTGGTTTTCAGATTTTCTGTTCAGGTTCAAATCAGGGAGTAAGTATGATGTCAGTAGCAGCATGAGTTAATAAGTTTTGGAATAAATTTAGGAAAACATTAAATATATATATATATATATATATATATATATAATATATATATACATTTTTGAGAAGTACTCTGCAAATACAGGCCATGAAATTACCAAAACAATGTTTAGTGCAAGTGTCATAGTGTGAAAAAAGAATATAATGTTATTATTATAGCAACACAATAAACCCAGTTTTAACAAAATTTAAGAGGTATGTGTGTGAAAACTGGGAAACATTTAATCATTTTTGCATTTTTTAGAGATTGTTATGGATTACCTCAAATATATCCACTCTGTGATAACTACATAATCCCAAAATGTAAATTTTTATTTTACAATATTTATAAGTGTGTGGAAAATGTCCCTGTAGTCAGAAATTTGTCTCCAGATGAAAGACAAACCTTGCCCCAGTGTCAAACGTAATGGTTGCTAATGGTTTCCAACAGTTAGCCTTTGACACATGTCTACCAGAGCCCTGCAGTAGAGGAAGGGCATTACTCTCTGTCGGCATTCACCATAAAAATAAAAGCTAGACAACGAGAGATGGCATGCTGTCTGCCTTTGAACTCACCGATGCTGCTGTGAAGGAGGTCAGCAGATATTTTCCTTTTACCGTGTCTGAGGAGAAGAGATGAGGGGATTTTAGATGCATGGAATGTGAATGAATTCAGAGATTTAAAGTGAGTCAACATCAATGTGTGAGTGTGAAACTGATGTAGTCACTCACTCAGGACAAAACAAAACAATAAATTAAGATACTATGACAGGGTAAAAACTGTGAATGAATGGCAGAGATGACTGAACACATTAACAAACAAATAAACTAACAAACCAGCTGGTGAAATACTATTATGACTGAACTAGTGAGTAACAGCTTTATGTTACTGCTAACTGAATGAATCTTAGAGTGATAGTGTGTATTTATTGACCAGATGGGGTATGCTTTTTCTGAAAATATTTCCTTTGCTATTTCATAGCAATTGGAGACTAAACTAATTCAGATGGAAATTCCCTTCCAAAACCGGATGTTTATAAATTGTATACTACACAATATACTATATATATATA
>JAODLI010064788.1:0-14829 GCA_027575585.1 Percopsis omiscomaycus
CCGTGGCCCCCCCCCCCCCCCCCCCCCCACTGGTATACAGAATTGATGCCTTGGGCAACCTGCTCTTGTCTGCCAGAGCAGGGTTTAAGAGTGAATTGCAGTGGGAGACATTTGAAATAGGTTGAAAGGCTATATTCTGAACTGCTCAACTGTTACCTTGCACAAGTCTGGCCATCATTCTGAATTGGAGCCCGTTGCTAAATAGACATCAATTTGCCTTTTGAAACTCCATGAACGACAGACGTGATGTTTTCAACTGTGAACATTTCTGGACAAAATTTCAGAACTCAATCAATTCTCCTATTGCTGTGTGGTAAAAGGTTTCACTAGAAGGACATGTCATATAAACAGTTGTGACAGCTGCCAAATTCAATTGTCACATTCCGCGGCTATCAGTTAAGCCGTCCTCGTGTGAACTTAAATTACGTTAATAAATGATACACATGAAAGAACAATAATGAGAGTTTCATATGCAAAACCTAGCTTACATTTAGTTAGTAGTCTATGTGTGCAGTCAACATAATTTCCATTTTCTGTCAAAAGTAACATTACATCTTATCATATCCATTTCTATGTCTATGGTTGACATTTTATATTTCCCCTCACGGGTCTGTGGCAGAGTAATGTGAGTCTGTTCCCATACCATAAAATTTCATAATGAAGGTTCAGGGCAAAACACTGTAATGTCCTCACAGACCTTTCAATCAGCCCCAAGTTTACCCACCCACTCTCTCTCTCTCTCTCTCTCTCTCTCTCTCTCTCTCTCTCTATTCAAAGCAGATATGATTCAGTCGAAGTTTTTCGTTGACATTTGTAAGTCCTTGCGCACATACATTTTCCTTTTATTAGAAACACCATACAGTAGATGGTAAATTAAAGAAAAGCTATTACAGTCTCGCTATTACCCTCTTCTAGCTTGTTATCCTACCATACACAGATTTCAGGCAATACCTTCTTATGCTTACTGTACTGCCTCCGTGGCGAATGCTCTCTTGTCTGCAGTACGTTTTACCAACGAGGTGGCTTCAACTCTACAGGATATTGAATGCCCACATGCAAATGCTATAGAATGTCCTATTCCTGAGCAGAAATGGGGAGGCTCTCTGCTTTTATAACATTGCAATGCATTTATTAAACTAAGTAAACAGGCTTTGTCGGAGTCACAAATAGGGTTCAGGAATTTTCACCGCGTGGGGTGCGGAGGGTGCAAGGACGTAGCGTAAATGTGGATGTCTATTGAGGGAGGGCTGATGAGGGGTGAGTCATAGCACAGCTGGGTGATTGCTGTGACAGCTCTGGGGTGGATGCAGCTGAGATGTCTGTTAGTGACGTGGAGCAGGCAGACAACGGAGATTGTGAGGATACCTCTGATTACAGAGCGCTCGGATCAGACCAGCGTGGGGCGGGAATCACTGAACTTGACTCACTTCCTTCTAAATTAAGTGGGATGTGTCCAGCGGGTGGTTTAACCTCCTCGCTATGAACCACACGTACATCTCCACTGACCTGCTGCTGTCCCCACAGAGTACTGTGGACTTCTTGCATAATGTATAGAAATGCACACAGCATAGAATGCACTGTTCTGCGGCTGTATGGACAGCTGCCAGGTTCGTTTGTAAAGTAAATGCTCAACCAACGAACGCAATGAACGCCAATGCGTTCCTCCGATTCCTGTGCTCGTATCCTGTGGCTGCTCAAAGCCATTTACCACAACCCATCCACCAATCGCTGTATACTGCAGCTGTATTTACTGATACTATCTGCGAGGGAAGCTGACATACTTCAGCAAAGTCTATTTACAGTACATCCATCCCACTGAGATGGTACGATAGAAGCCAGTTTCCGAATGCATGGAAGCCTCTGTCTAGGGCATAACAAGGCCTTTCCTGTCTATTAAACCTTCTTAACCAATACAAATAATGCAGTAGTTGTTTTGGTGAACGCATCAGTATCATTGGGTCTGAATGTAAATACCATTTGTTTTCAAACCAGTGTCAAACTTCGCTGCCAGTACTTTTGAAAACCTGATGTCAAAATGCCTAGTTGACAGTGCGTTCAAAGTAGTGCCTACTGTCTTGGAAAAGCACCATATGGCTATTAATCTGAGACATGAATCATTAATAACCAGCTATACTGCTTTCTTTATTTTCCACTATTTGAAAGACCAGAGACCAACTGCATTTTTCTGTTTGTTAACATTCAAATGTGTTTCCATTTCTCATTAGACTACTTCCAGCCCAAACAAAAACAAAGAAGATCCATTCAAAGGCACATCTGTTTTTGTGCACATTTTAAATGCAAGCTTTAAGGGCCAAATGTGTTTTTTGCAATGGCAGAGCCCATGGTCTCACTTTCGGTGTGCTTCCTGATTGCTTCTCTCAAGCGCTTATTTTAGCTATTGTTACAAAAAGCTTTTTCTAGCGCTTCCGTATTACTTCGTTGTGAACGTCAGTAATATAGTGTATATAACTTTAGTTTAGCTAGATTAGCTAAACTGGTGGAAAGAAATCGCCTGATTTTCAATGACTGGGTTGTCAATGACAGCCAGGATCAGCTTCTCCTCTGCTTCTCCTCTGATTGTTGACAAGTGTTGATATCGTATATCCCGTCCCCTCCTCGATTTTAATTGGCCGACAAAAGAGAAGTGACACTGACGAGCCCGGTGCTGTTCCGAGTTGGAATGTTTTCAACTGAAAGTGCTGTTAGTGAAGCGTAAAACAAAGCTGAGCGCCGAGGATGTTGCGCGCTATCAGCGCTGAACTTCATAGGATTTGTATAGAAAATAGATGCTGCCAGCGCAAAAAACGCATTTGGTGGACACAGGCCCTAAATCCTGCTGACTTCTGAAGGCCTCCATATCATTCCAATTTCAGTTGGACAGTATTTTCTCCCTTTGAGCTGAACATTTCGTCTCAGTTATATTAGTGTTGCATTTATTTTTAACATGCCCTAACTTGATTGGCTATCTGACTGGGAGTGGGAGGATATGTCCGAGATGATTGGTAACGAACCAGAAATAATGTCACAACCTGGGCCAAATCTGGCTAGCTTGTTTAACACTATGATTTTTTCAGAGAAATTTGGACTAAATTACATACTAGACAGATTTCAGAATTAGTCCATTCCTTTCGAATCCCTTCAGACAACCCAACTGACTGTCAGGAATTTTATGATAGGGGACCTTTAAAGTTTCTCTTTAACATCGTTAAAGCTGCAGTAAGATCAATACACACTGTGCAGAACCAATGATGACACACATAAACATCATGTCTAATGCAATAACCGAATGGCACTGTACGATGATGACAATAACTTGATTTGAGTTAGAACTGTCCATGTCCACCCAGTCATATACTGTACTCTTGTATAGTACTTCTCTCTAGCGCTCCAAGGTAAGACAGCACAAAGCAGGACTGAAAGGTAGGGTAAGAATGGATGCCTGCCTTCAGGTATAGAGTTTTGACACTGGTGCTTGCTGGGTAATTTGCATGTGATAAATATATCATTCAGTAGAAGGATGGAACCTTCCTCCACCTTCCAAACACAATGAGTAAAATGACAGAAAGACAGAGCAGCAAGGATCATGAGCTTGTCCGGATAATAGAATTTGCACTTTACACATTTTACATGAGTGAGCTCTTCTTCTTCTTCTTCTTCTTCTTCTTCTTCTTCTTCTTCTTCTTATTATTATTATTATTATTATTATTAGTAGTAGTAGTAGTAGTAATAGTAGTAGTAGTAGTAGTAGCAAAAAAGCCATCTAATAGCTGCTCTTCAAAAATATTCAGCATTTCAATAACACGCTGTGAAGACAGTACATTCAAAACAGCTTGTGTTCTTCAGCACATCTCTATGATAACTGGAACCACCTCTGTTTGGCGAGTTTGTGTACCAGCACGATAACTCTCATCCTACTGTGCTATCTCACACTGCCCACTTCCTCAATAGGCAAGGGGCCTATATTAGCACTTGCAGCGTTAGCTAGCATACCGTAAGTAAGGCAAGTACAAACCACAACTTGCGTTGTAGGCCTGTTATCACTGTGCCCTCCTTAAAGGGCTGTTCAGATTAAACATGCAAAGCACTGCGCCCGCCCCTAGGTAGAGCGCATATCTCATTTTCAGCACTTTTGTGTCGCTAAGGAGCGCGCAGAAGCGGCTGAGTTTTATCCATTTGGTCTAGCTATGGTTTTGCTGGGAGTTAACTTTTGGATAATTGGATAATTTTCAAGGCAGTTTTGCTTTATGCAATTAGAAGAAGATGAAGAACAGAAGAAGATGAAGAGCAGTGAGAAGGAGAAGGCAGTGGGTGCATGCCGTCAATAGGGCAAGAGAGCCACTTGTAGAGTGTAGGCTTGTGAAAGAGCTTTGTTTTCACGGTGACCGATTCCAAACCTTTTGCCAACTTGTCACTGACAACTGCAAAAAATCTCTCCTCCATAGTTGTCACAACCCACTATTTCTCCCTTTGATTCTATTGGATGCGTGGGATGCTGTCACTTGAGCAGCGCACAAAAGTTCACGGTGGTTGAACTTTTGCGCTTTTTGCACCTTTTACCCAGATTTTAAAGGTGCATAGACCATTTCACACTTTCCCATAACGCTCAACCAGATGTTCCAGTCAACATATCGCTAGTTCCATTCAATTAAATTCGGTTAGGAGTCATTATTCCTATTTATACTAGTACATAGGATAGATTAGTTTAGCTGCTTAAACTAAATTTAAGTTGACATTTTTGCTTCAGTTGACATACTTAATTGCTTCATGTATAGGCTTGACGTGAATGTCTGCTTATTTTCTTTTGGACTAGAAACAGAGCTTTAGTAGAAATTACAATCTTTATTTGAGAAATCTGTTCAGATAACAATTAGTGCACATAAAAATGTGCTTGTTATTTCATCTTTATTTCACCAGGAGGACCCACTGAGACAAATAAAAATACTGCTCAGTATACAGTATAAAAGTACACAAACACACAACATATAACATCATACAATAGTTATTTAACTACTGGAGAGACACTCCATCTACCTCATACCAACCAGCGCCCAGTGTGAACAGAAGACATTTGGTGTGCTTGTGAACTTCTCTAATATGACAAATGTAGAACTGATGCAGCAGTGTGAAGCACTGAGCAGCACTTTACGTTATGGTGGACAGTCAGACATAGATGGAAAACAACTCTCCCTGGAAATGGGAAGCTCCTCAGACTAACCATCAACCAACACGACCACCATGGAGATCCTGGATTTTTTGCACGAGAAGCGACTGCAAGAGATCTACCCAAACATGTGAATGGCACTCAGGACGTCCGTGACTATCCCTGAGACCGTGGCAGCTGCAGAGAGGAGTTTTTCCACAGCTCAAGCTGATTAAGACATACTTGAGGTGAGTGATCAGTGTCATCCATGATGTGTCACAGAAAATGTAATTTGATGCTGTCATTGATGACTTTGCCACAAAGAAGTCAAGGGAAGTCTACGATTGCACTTTTTTTGCCTATTTGCATTTTGTTGTATTCTTGTTGACAGTTTTCAAAAGTTTCTTGAAGTATTTATCATTTTACGTTTACTACACTTATTGATTTCTTTTACAACGTTTAATTTCATGCATTAAAGTGATTAGTTAGAAAATAAAGTGGCGGGATAAATCTAAAAACAAGAAAACGCGGCATCTTTTTCTATCAAGCACATTCGTGACGTTGTTTGTCATAGATGAAGCCTGTGAGCTAATTAATGCAGACAACTCAAAAGGGGGCACTGCAACACCGCTTTGTGATTGGCTGATTCCCACCAATATCAATGACACCTAATAGAAACCATCCTTTGAAGGGGTCAAATCAGTTTAAGGTAGCCACCAGAAGCACTAACTCCAGGGTGTCACATGGTAGAACCTCACTTGGACAATATAGGGCTCTCAACTCATCTTATTATTAACTCAAGTAAAACTAAGGCTAGCTGTATAATGCTTTGCTAGAAACAAAACAGAAGTGCACTCACCTTTAGCCAATCATCCCCAGAACTTACAGTATTTTCCTTCTGGGTGTTCCAGGGTTGAGAACAGGAACTCCACTAAAAAATACACTTTACACTTTAACTGTTTTATTTCTTAAACTTTTCTTAAAAGCGTAACAAGGGACACAAATTAGAATGTATCATTATCTATAAACACTGTGTGCAGCACATCAGTTCGAAGCTGACTTTTGAACTGTAACTATGTTAATTGCATCGTCCCTCTCAAAAAAAATAAGGGAACAGATTTAGGTGTGGGAAGAATAGGCTAATATTACCATGCCTACTGAAAGCCATAACTCTGTCTTTACAGGCACTTTAGTGGCACAGACCACTGTGTGGGTGATAGCTTGCACCATTAGCATTACTCACCACTAGGGATATTAATTTATGCAATAAAACACATGAATATAATGAATTATAACATTATACTGTACTTGCCACCAAACTCAAACTTATATTAACCCCCCCCCCCCCCATTCAACAAACATATCCTCAAGTTTGAACAATGTGGTACCTAACCTTTTCTGTTTTCAGCTTCCTGTTTTTCTGTTTGCTTTAGGGCTTCTTCCACACTACCAATTAGTTTCTCACCTTTAGCCTACCATTCTTCGCTACTGTGAAGCCGGCTGTATAAACCAGGCTATCATTCATGTACATACAGAGAGTAAGCACGTCTTCTTGTTGACATGACATGTGACAGACAATGTATCCTGTAACCTGGTGAACTTAGAGCTTGACCTACAGTAAAACAATGGCCCACTTTGCCAGTCGAAAGGCACGTTTTTAAGGGGGAAATGATGCTGTGTGTCAAACATTGCTTCTGGCGATGTGTTCACCTCAACCCTGGTGTCTGGTCTGTCACGCATTAATGGCTGCTGGGTCACCTGGAACGCGGTCTATATTTTTGTCCAGAAAAGGGAAAAGATTGGAACAGGTATTGGAAAAAGTTTAAAGATAACAGCAGAGATTGTGGCACATGGAGGCCCACCCCACCCCCAAACTTCTCAACCATGCATTGCTCGGTATTTATTTCAAATAACAAGAGAGATTGCTCTTTGCTGTAGTTCTGATGCAGCACGCCAACCTTTGCGGTGGACGGCAGGTATGTGTTTTTGGCACTCTGAAAGGTTATGAGACGCAGATGCACTTTGTACGTTTTGAAGAGCTGTCATGTTGTTTGGCTTTCAGAAGACATTTTTAATTTTTAGCTATGACCACGCCGGTAAGGCAGTGTATCCACAGCATCAATATAAACCACAGCTCGACACCTTTTGCATGCATTAGCCACATTCAAGTGCTCGGACCCAGAGAACCAGAACATTGCATGGTAAAAGCAAGGCTCCAAACTAAACAGGGATATATTTCTTTTAATTTTCCCTTTCCATTACACTGTTTAATACATACAGTATTTGGCTCATAATGATCTTTCAATGCTATTCTTGTCCATATAGGCTTTTAGGAAGAACAGCAAATCAAATGTATTTATAATTAAAAACAACCAGTGTGAAAGTGTATACAATTTTATAAAAAAAAAAAAGGTGAATTATTAACACATTTTTGAATTTGACTTCATGGTTCATTGTAAGAAATCAATTCCTCATGTGGAGCTTAGTATAAATCCACACTTTGGAGGACAGGATGTGTGCAGCAGCAGAGAACAGTGCTGGCTTTACAGAGCAAGGTTCAGTTGCAATGCCCCAGATTCTAAGGCGTTGATGTCCACCAAAACTGAGACACACAATAGCAGTTACTGTAGCTAGAATTGATCACTTGATCACTGCTGTATCATTGATCAGCTTTTGTTCATTAGGTTGGGTAATCTGTCTTTCCTTCAGAGAGGAAACTACCAGTCATGTGGAATTAATAAAGGAAGAGTGTTATAACAGGCAATTGCACTACGACTGTCACTCAGTGCGGATTATTAGCTGTCCTAGCCTTGGGGGTTTGTATTAAAATATGAGTTATATTTCCAGCTGTCAGTTTTGTTAATAACCTTCCTTGCTTCCTTCTATGGATTGTCATTAGCAAAGCCTCCTATTGGGACTGTTCTAATAATATCTTTTCTGCACTAAGGTTAAAAAAGATGCTTCTTATCTGAAATTCAAAAACAGGAAAAACTCCAAATGAGAATTTATTGTAAATTTCTTTTCTAAGTAGCCCTGAGCAGGGAAACCCAGATGTGCTACTGTTGATTGGCCACAGCAGAGGGTTGTTTGGGCTCCTCGCCCAAATGTGAATGGATGTGACTAAGATGCATATGCAGGTTGAAAAGGACCACTTGTGGTCTCTCAAGATTGTTCTTGGTAAATAAAACAGCTCTTCCCCTCTTAGCCAGGTGATGCTAATTGGTTCTCGTGAACTCGTTTCTTCTAGCACGAAATCTAAACAGGAATTGGCAGAAACTGTTTTGTGTTGGAGGAATTATTCCTATATCCTTCATCGAGTGACAGTTCAAAGATGTTTTTACATCCCTTTATGTTGCGTAAAGGCATGGTGAAGCTCATCAGACGACAAAATACCGAGTGCCTGGGGTATAGCAATATTGTGTCTTCTCCCAAACGCCTTTTTAATCCACATAATCACTTCCGGCGGTAAATAGCTCAGTATCTATGGTGTCAGCAGTGCAAGACTAATGCTATCTGCACAAACATTTGTTTCGCTTTCTTCAACGTTACAGCATGTATTGTCATGTGGATAGGGGCGGAATGACATATTTAGCATTCGTCAAGTAACTTTAAAACCTCAATAAAGTCAAAGAGAAATGTTATTATCACCTGCTGTCTCACAGCAGACTGGAAACCAAGCTGTGCATGCATCTTTTTTCTGTATTCTTTCACATCGCCATCAGCCGTGATTGCTGGTAAGAGTTCAACATTGAACATCCAGACATTTTTGCACGTATGATTATTATTTTAACCCTAGAATATCAAAATAACCCGAAGGCATAATTTTTCTTGCATAACAGAAACACATCACACTATGATATTCCATGTAATCCTCAAAAAACTTGTTTGAAATAAGTTTAACTTTAGATTTCAGTGATATCTTTATTTAGTTTGATGAAAAATATCACTTCATACCAATACCCCTAGTTTACGTAACACGGTTAAAAATGACCCGAATTGACTGACAGTGGGAAATTCATGATTTTACCCATTTTTATGCATGTCAAAAGTGTTATCGCAAGCATGATTCAAGATAAAGGCCTACAATTTACCACTTCTGTCCATCATCCTGTGTTAAATAAATCCTTACAGTGATTCATTACCTTAACCTCTTTCCTACAGCGCCACCTATAGGCAACATGTACATAACATCAACCATTGACTATCAGATGGGAATCTTGATGTAAATTCTCAGTGCTGAAATATTATCAACATACATTGGGGAACTCTGCAGCGCTATCCCTATGCCATTTACAACACCCCAGTAATAATCTGTGTGCGCGCACATGCACCCGTGTGTGTGTGTTCGATCATCCAATCTTGTGTCCATGTGTGAATGCATTTGAAATATACCAAATGAATTTCATATTTATGTGTACCTGTAGATGTATACCCATGAGCCAAAACATTGTGACCACTCACAGGTGAAGCGAATAGCGTTGATTACGCGTAACAACATGTCAAGGTCTGGGATGTGGTAGGCTGTAAGCGTCGGTTCTCATAGTCCACATTCAAGGGCGCGCAGGGCTCACCTATGCGCGAGGGCAACGAACCGACAGAAGGGCTACTGTGGCTCAAGTGGCAGAACATGTTAATGATGGTGGGAGAATTGTGTCTCAACACACAGTGCATCGCCCCCTGCTGGTAAGAAGCTGTGTGGCTGCTAAGAGTGGTCACAATGGGAGGTCATAATCGGTTACCATGGTCATCATCAGAAACAATTGTGTGGCAATTTCAATGTATGCCTTATTGACTGCTCTAATGGGACATAGTACATGTTACCAAAAGGTGGCGCTATGGAAAAAATACATGGGTTAAGGCAGTTATTTGTGATATATGTGAAATATTGCATTAATTTTTTTGGGTCATGCATCAAAATAGGCAAGGCAAGGCACTTTATATAGCACATTTCATACATGAGGCAGAGTCATGTGGTTCACATAAAAACATGTTATACAATACATTTTAAAAAGGATTTAAGAATAGCGTATAAAAAGACATTTAAATTAACAAATAAAAGAGTGAGACAGTAAGATCAAGATATCATAATAAAAGAATAAAATCAGCATAGCAAAATGGAATAGCAAAGATCAAAGTGGTTTGTCGTTTAGCAGAAAGCAATGGTGAACATAAATGTTTTTGTCTGGATTTAAAAGTAGTTAGTGTTGGAGCAAGTCTCAAATCGTCTGGTTTATTCCATTATTTGTTGCATAGCAGCTAAATGCTGCTTCTTCATGTTTTGTTTTGACTCTGGGGACAGTTAACAGACCGGTCCCGGTTGACCTGAGGGGTCTAGAGGGTTCATATTTTAAAAGCATTTCAGTGAGGGACAGCATTTTTGGCCCTAAACCATTTAGTGATTTATAGGTGAGCAGCAGTATTTTGAAAGCAATTCTCAGACACCCCGGGAGCCAATGCAGGGATTTGAGAATTGTGGTGTAATGTGCTCCAATTCTTCTGGTTTTCTTCAAACTCTAGCAGCAGCATTCTGAACAAGCTGTAGTGGAAAAGAGACTTGAAAAGAGACCATTACAATAGTCTAACCTACTATTAATAAAGGTTTTTGGACACGAGTCCTCTAACTCTTGCTACAGTATATTTTTAAGGTGATGGTAGGCTGATTTTGTTACAGACTTGATGTGGCTGCTGACATTTAGATCTGAATCCATGATAACACAAAGATTTCTAGCTTGGCTTTTGGTTTTCAAACACAGGGAGAGTCGAGGCGTGAGCTAACTTTTAGCCTTTCTTCCTTGGCAGCAAAGATAATTATCTCAGTTGTATCCTTTTTTTAGTTGAAGGAAACTTTGGCACATCCAATCATTGAGTCATTGTCATTGCCCAGAAGGGAGTCATTGTTCAGCTATATAGCAATGTTGTTATTTTGCTAGATTTGGCTTATTGGGAGCATGTAGAGGTTGAACAGAGTCGGACCCAAATTACAAAAGGACAAAGGACACTGGGTTCTGTTACACTGAAGAAAGTAAAATGCTAGAGTTAGGTCATGGAAATAAAACATCTTAAAAGGTGCAGGCGGCATTTTTTGGATTTTATACTGCCACCTAGTGTTGAAGATGCAGCTGTGCATGGATCCCGCAGGTAGCGGTTGTCTTCTATGGATAAACATGGATACCTCTGCTACCTGCGGGTCCCGCTACAGTATGTAGCTAGAAATAATGCAGCCTAATACATTAGTCTAATGCAGTCTAATACATTAGACTACATTCGTTTCACTTGGTGTATGTATCTAAGTAATTTTTTGGTCTAAAATCTCACCTAGGGGACCTTTTAAGAGCCAACTTTAAGCTCTTTGACCAGTCATAAATGAAGCCAGTAAACTTGTGGACAGAGATAACAGACCTTCATCAGTGTTGAATGTCACACCCGGTTTGATGTCTGGACAGAAGCTACAGCCTTTACAGTCACCTGAATGTGGTTGGACTCTTTCCAAGAGAAAATAATTTTCTGTATTCTATTTGTATCTGCACAAGCATTTCATATTGTTAGTTATTATAAGTAAGTATTAAGTATTTTAATTGAAAGATGTGTTTTTGTTGGGTTTTCCAATTAAACCTTGGAAAGCCACGGATTGGTAATTGTTCCAGTGTGGGTCAACAAAAACAGCAGGTGAAGCTGTTCCACGGAGCAGTTGAAGTAAAAGACAGAATGAGTTGTTCTAGTGAGGGACACCTTGTTGTGTCATTAACACAGAGAGCAGCCTCACTGTACCTTCTCGCATTGTTCCCCATCTGTACAAGACATGACAAACAAGTAATCAAACATACACGGAAATAAACCGACAAACGGGCCCGAGTACACACTTCATATCATGAAATACGGAGTCAAGTAGGGTGAATGAATGTGCATGCCTCATCACTAGCAATGCACAGATTTCCCCTTAGATATTGATTTCTAGCAGTGGCAAAATAAATCATTTGTCACACTCACTAGCAAACGTGAGACACTAAAATGATATAAAATAAACATGGCGGTATTCCTTGTGGTTGACTGTAAACACATAATTACTCTTCCTGTATTTGTTGGTCTAGAATGTTAGAGTTATAACGTGGATTGTGTATCGGGGGGATCAGAATGGCTGTTAAATGTCATCTCAGCTCAGCACCAGCGATATGAATGATTATCCTGTGTGTGTGTTTGTGTGTGTGTGTGTGTGTGTGTGTGTGTGTGTGCGTGTATGTGTACATATATTCACCTCATGTGAAGCAGTTACTTTCTCAGCGTTTATTCTGACTGTTTTTTCTTAACTCAGGAATCCGTGCATCGTTTAGTGTGATATTGAATATCAGTGTCGTAGACCAACACAAGTCTAATTTGACCAAGGAATTACTAGGAAACATTACCAGGAAAATGTGTTCCCCTGTGGTAGAAACAGGTGGCTTGTATGTTTTTGAGAAAGGAACACATTATTTAAAAACATTTGTTAATATTTAATCCAGATCGTCCATGTATTCACTTTTCTCGAGGTAAGAAAGTTATAGTATGTGAAGTGAAGACATTTACTAAAGTTCAGTATCACTTCAAGTGCATGCAGTACAGTGTGTGCCTTTTATTTGAATTATATATAAACGTCTGGCTGGGATGACTCCTCTCCGGGGGGATAGATAGCCTTCACAGCACAGAAAAGCTCGGCGCAGATCAAAAAAGATGAGCCTTTCTTTCGATCATGCGTTAAACTGGTAGTGAACCGGGGAATCCGACAAGAGACAATGCCCTCGCCGCCCTGTCATTTTAAGCCGCGCAGGAGTTAGAACCGATAAGGGCCGTTTTCCCGCCTTGGACGCCGCGGCATTTCAGCGCCAGAAGGGCGGCGCTCTCTAATAATAGAGGGCACCTGGCCCTTTCACTGCGCCGTTTCATGACTCATTAGAAAGGATTTGCAACAAAATTCCCTGAATAAGTTTGGGACTGGACAAAACCCCCACCAGGCGCTGAGAGAATGTGATGATAGAAGAGACCCGAACAAAGGCTACAGAGGAATAGCAGGGATGGCACAGGCACCTGACTTCTCCCAGCTGACATCTCTGGCACTCAGACAAGGATTAACATCCAATTTGCCTCTTTCTTCTGGGGCTCAAGTCTGTCCTAACAGCACTTCAAAGAGCTAGATAAACAGGGCCGATGGATGGTTGTTCTTCAACTGGAATAGGCTTAGTTAAGCTCTGCTTAAAAAAAAAGATGTTTTGATGTGTGTGTGTGTGTGTGTGTGTATATGAGTGTATGTGTGTATGTATGTGTGTGTGTGTGTGTGTGTGTGTGGGGGGGGGTCAGCTGTTTGAGACACACAATACAAGCCAGCCAGGCGATGTTCACCCTGATAGAAGGGTAGTGTGTGTGAAAACCTGAGCAGCACACAAATACAAGAAGTGATTTATAGATTACACGTAATTTAAGTCAAGGTAAAACTATGCGTTAGCGATGGTGAACTCAAAATAATGATCTAAATGATCATTTCTGTAAACCCACACAGATGTGTTGAGTTATAGACAGATACAAATGAAATTTGCGCTAGCTAGCTAGCTCGCAATGGTTCACAGACAGTAGCCTACAGACGAGAATCGCTAGTGTGTTTCTCAGTGAACAGTCAACAGTCAATACCCATGTTCGCTGGAATAATCCGTTTTACCAGAGACGTACTGTAGCAATAAACATCTTCATCACCCTTTCAAGCAGGTACAGGTACATTAATATAACTGGACCGTAAGTCATAGCCAGCGACAGTATCTTCAAACAGTGAAGAAGAAGAAATAACAATGAATAAAAAACACAAAAAGACTCATTGTGTGATGAATGTTTGAGTTTGAGTCATGAAGACAAGAGTCCCCATGCTAGGCTACATCACCCCTGCTGGCTCAAATCATTTTCTGCCCGTCTGTCACCCCTGGAAAAGGTGTTCATTAAAGGCAGCTAAAATCAGATAGCAAATGACATCCCTTTGAAAGAGAGATTTATTTCTGAGGCGTATTGTGTGAACGCGTATTGAATACCCCTTCAGGGACGAGTAAATGCAAACGACAATAATAAAGTATCCATCACCACCATCATCTTCATCATCAAAAGTAACTGAAGGGTTGCGTCTCTCTGCACGCCTGCACCTTCGTTCACCTCCCGTCCTGCAGCTGTTTGCTGCTGGCTGTGGACGCACGACAGGAGAGGAGCTCACAGTGAGCCTCTGTGATGTGCACTAGCGGACGCGGACACGACAGGCTCACACACGCGTGTCAGATGCTGGCCGTCGTGTGTCTGGTCATGTCCCTTTGGGCTGTTGATGAGTCCTAAACGGCCTCAGAACATCACGTGCAGGAAGCCAATGGCCAGCCCCTCCCAGATGGGAGGCAGTAGTGAGCGCACCGTCGCCCCCCCCCGCCCGCCGTGCAGCAATGACCTAAACAACACTTGAGTTGAGGGGCAGCTGGGGTTGGTGATGTCTAGTTACATGTTTATTTTATAGGGAGCCTAAGTCCCCCCCCCGCACTTTCAGACCTTTGTGTTTTTCTATGCAAAACTATTACATTTAAAAGGCGAGGACCTCCTATTGGATTATTCTATTCACATTCTACATTTACATTTACAGCATTTAGCAGACGCTTTTATCCAAAGCGACTTACAATCAGTACATTTGTCAACAGTTG
>JAODLI010064807.1:0-14829 GCA_027575585.1 Percopsis omiscomaycus
TTTAGTGTTCCATAAGGTGTCCCATAAATACAATAGATTCTTCTAATATATATTATATATATTGTTATATATATATATTTGTTATAAAGGAGTTACCAATGTTAACTTAATATCAATAAGTATTGCAAAGCAAGATGAGATCTATCTGTCTGTGTATCTGCCAGTCCATCCGTCTATCTGAGTGGTTGTCATGGTGTGTGTGTGTGTGTGTGTGTGTGTGTAGGGGGGGGCAGTTGGCCTATAGCGCATCATGCTACCAGGCGCTGGTTAAGCTAGTGCGTGCCACTTAGGTTTTTCCCTCTGTTCTGGGCAGCTCAGAGGCTTTGTGTGTGTCTGTGTGTGTGTGGAGAAGGAGGAGGGGGGGGGGGGGGTATAATACCATCACACCTCTGCAGCTGGGCAGATCTCCGCTGGCACATCTCTGAGCCCCCTCCCGGGCAGGTGCAGCCGGCGTGCTATTGAATTACCTCCGGGGGGGGGGGGACGCCATTCCCCCATGTTTACGCTTGACTGGGTAGGGATATAGAGGGGGCGAGGAGATGGAGGTGAGAGGGAGATGGAGAAATGATTTGAGCAGTGGAGGGGAGGGGAGTTGGGGGGGGGGGGGGACGTTTGAAAGAAGAAAATGGCAGAATGGGGGTTTCTCCAATCAAGTGTAATAGAAACAGTGTCCCTGCCAGCCTGGCGTACACAGCAGTCACCCAGCCCCAACACAACACAACACAAACAGCCACTGAGGCAGACAGGGAAATGTGCACTAGCTAAACTGATAACGGTATTCATAATTTGGACCATGACTTTGTGCCTTGTGATTAGATTACGTGCAGCTTCAAAAACCATTTGCAATCCTGAGGCAGGCTGAGTCCCTTAACAGCAAAATGTAGCCTTAATTGATTGCCATCGTCAGGATTATAGGCTTTTATACATTGGTGACTGAATAATATGTGGTTTAACATGATTCACATTGTTGGCTACATTAAATTTGTTATTTTAGAGAAAACATTAGCTTTGTAGCCAGCTACCTAGCTAGAAGCAGATGATTAGATGTACTTATACTTATTGCATTTTTATTGTTACATCTCCCAGTAAAGGTTCTCACTTTGTACTGGCAGGGTCGGAGCCAAACAGAGAAGCACTGCGTGCATAGAGCCTATTGGAGCCAAACAGATAAAGAAATTGCAATAACCCGTGTTCAACCTGTAGAAGGTGCTGTTTAAGTTTTGTGCTTGGTTACTCCTACAAGCTTTTAACATCCCATAGCATCATAGCTGCAGCTATATTAGCAGCACTAGACCCTAGGTTGTCCCAGACGACGGATGACGGATGACGTGGACCTCTGCCCCCAGAGCTTCCTGCATATTCTCTCATTCCATAAATGTCTCTTTAGCAATCTGCTGCACCACAGAGACTTTCGGAATACTGCTCGTGCCACAAACTGCATTTCAAACTGAACAGGTGATACAGTAAAAATAGCTTGCCTGACCGCATTGCATTATAGCGGTGACCAGACACCAAGCCTGTGTTGACTTCACAGCATTACTTCTGAAGAACAGTGGAACAAGAGAGTGGGGAAATATCAAAAGACTTCACAACTCTGTTGACAGAGTGAGGATTCATTTTTAGTGGCTTTGATTGCATTGTCATGAAGCTTTTTTTCAAACGGCTTTAACAGCTCTGTCCAAAGTGCCTGTTGTAGCGACAACGGCTGTATTTCATCTAGACAGAATATCCATGCCTGGCCTCTTTCTCCGATTTTACTGTGAAATCCATCCAATTCATTCATTATGTTTTGGGCTGTGAGGATGAATGCATGCAGAGAAGAATCTAGGTCATTTCTCTGTGATTAGTATGCCAGCCAGGTGTGGCGCAAAGAGGATTAGGGAGAAATGAAGCCAATGAGGTTCTCTGTCTCTTTTTGCCTCTCACTATGCTCAGTTCCTACTTTTTGTCTCTGTCTGTCTGTCTGTCTGTCTGTCTGTCAGTCTCTTGCCCTCTCTTTCGACCATTCATTGACATTCACACTTAAGGGCTTTCACAGATGACATCCATTGAGACTTAGCTAGTTTTCTGACAAAAAGTGAATCTCTTTCCTTGTCCATTAACCAATTAGGGCTCATTATCACCACTTCAGTGCTGTCATACAACGGTTGGGAGTGCTGAAATAAAATCCAATATTGCCTCTTAGCAGCTTTCAATATATACAAGCTGAAGAGATAGCCAGACAGAATTGGAAAGAGGTGTCAGGGGGATAAATATCTCCAATGTAGCCCATACTCAACCCCACATAAAAAAAGACATATCTATAGATAGAAGGGATAGATAGAAGCGATTATTTCAAATCATCTCAAGACCCACCAAGAGCATATCACGGCCCCGTCAGTGGGTCCCGACCCCCACCTTGAGGACCATAGCACTGAGGCAGGGGGCTGTTAGAACCTCTCCATCACCACACCCTGCCTGGAGAGCACTTGATGTTCCAGGACGCTGGGCCTGCAGGAGACATCGGGATGTTTCATTGATTCAATACAGCCCAGGACAATCTGGTCCGGGAAGCTCTGGACAGAACACAACCTTATTTATCCAGAGATGAGACCCAGCAGGTGTAAAGCCGAGGGTCACACTCCTATCTAATCCACCAGAAAAGGGGAGTGCAGACCAAGCCAGGCTGAGAGAGGAGAGGAGAGGAGAGGAAAGGAGAGTGGGTAAAGAACATCATAAGGACTCGTGGCTGAAGCTCAAACTGTGACCCAGTAAACTACAAACCAGTGGTGAAGAATAAACCTGCTTTACTGCTACAAGTAAGTGGGTGATGTGTTGGAGATGTAATATCAACTGTGTTAGGCCATTAGAGTGGTCACGGACACGGGGAAACATCATAAGAGATCAAAAGGAGGACCGCATTTGAGTGCCGCTTTCTGACGTCAATAAGATGCTTGCCTATACGGATTATTTCCTCCTATACGTTTCTCAAGAACATACATCTATGGAAACAGGCTGGTCGCAGTGTTTTCACAGCCTGTCTATGTGACGTAGAGCAGTCTCATAGATGTTGTAGAGTACAACAGAACCTACACTGGGTTCTGTTGTATGTCTACAACAGAACCCAGTGTAGGTTGAAAACAAAAAGATAGCTAGAGATAGAGCAAAAATATAGATATTGTTTAAATACTGCAGCCAAATGGATTATTTCCTCCTCACTGTCATCGCGTGGACTTTATCAAAAAGACGTGACTTCTTTGTAATGGCATCAATGCTTAGACAAGGGATATAACGTCAGCAACGTTAACATTACCACAAAAAGACATGTCAGTATGTGGTGCTAATCTTAACTTGATTAATTCTTAGCTACATGCTCCTCCGCTAGCCAATAAGGCTTACTCTACGCCGTCGTCTTCGTTCGCACAATGACTCAGAGCCGCCCACACACACACAGAAACCCGTTTCATCTATTCTGAGAACTTGAGTGTGTTGTGTCGTCAAGGTAAAGGTTCCGTTCATCGTGTCCAAACACACAGGTGTGAGGATTGTTTTTAATTGGATGCTCGCTGTAGAGGCCGGGAAAGGTCAGTCGTATAGGCAGACGCAGACCTGCACTTTGGAGAACAAAACAAGATAGCAAAGACATTCTGGGGAGGGGTTGGTGGGAGGGGGGGGGGTTGAATGAGGTAGGGAGGGGTGCGTCCATCATCTCTGGTGCTTCTGGAAACAGCGAGCACATTACCTCTGAGACACAAATAAATGCAAGCAGCTGTCTGCCCTAAATGTCCTCCTCTGCTGTCTAAGTGCTCTGTTGGGTATTAGTGGCAGTGGGTTTGTGGATTTAGAGGACACTTAGGATTGTTCTCCGTCCCCGCAGGACCTGTTTGACCTAATAGAGGAAAACAAATCTCCTTCTACTATTCATGAGTCAATATCATTTCTGGTCTCTTTCTCTTTCTAGACTCCTCCTCATCACTATGGCTGCAGACCTCCTCCAGACCACCAGGGGCAGGGTGGAGTGCTTGAAACAGCCGATGGGCCAGATGAAGCAGATGTCAGAGATGCAGATGACCTCAGCCAGCTCCTCAACCTCCGCCACTCTGTCCATAAGTTCCACCAAGCTGCGCAAAGTCTCCCAGGGCTCCATGAAAAACGGTAGGAAGTTGTCTCACAGGAACTCTACAGGGCTGATGGTGTCCTCTGCTCTCAAATGAAACTATTTTAATTATGCTATTTCCCCGTGATTAATAAGTCATAGCTAGCCAAAAATGTATTCAATTATTCCACCATGGGCGGCAGCCTTTGAACATAATGTGTTAATCAGTAGGGATGGGGGGGGGGGGGGGTCGATTCAGTATAGCTTCTGCAATATGTGTACCGTCAGGTTGACTAAAAAATTGATGGATTTATTTTGTGATGTACCTGTAATGTGGCGGTGTGTATTCTCCCACAGACACCTCTGTGGTGCAGCAAAAGAACTCTGCTGAATTCGAGGTCTTCAGCCAGCAACAGAAATTCCCCCAAATACCTGAAGGGGAGTCTGTCCCAGATTTTGACGAGAAACCACGCCCTGTCACTGCCCAAGAAGGTGTGTTGCCAGTATCCTTTCCTAAGCAAAACAGTGCTCCCCCAATATACATTTTCCAATTATGTTATAAACAACTGTGACCCCCTTCCCCAAGAGACTGTGCATGCTTATTTTAGTCGTTCCTGCAGATCCCAATAGATAAACTCCACTGGGAAGTAAAAGCTAGCGGTCTTCCTAGGCAGATGTTTGACTTATACTGTAAAGCCGGCCTCATCAAAGTCCCACACAAGAGAGAGACAGCACACGTAACGGCAAACAGGCTGTGATGTGATTTTGTGCAAAGAAAAGAATTGTGCTGCTCTTGCCGGCTGCTTGGTCTGGATCTCTGACAACGTGAAGGCTTTGAGCCTCATCCACGTCGGCGCTACCTGTGAATTATAGATTAAGCATAACACAATATGCAGAACACTGCGGAGTAGCCTTCACATTAAGATTCACAGTAAGACATTACACCTGTACAGTCCTGCAAGCTAACAAATGAAATGCACATGAGATGCACTCCTATTATCATGATTGTACTTCCTCGTTTCTCCTATGAAAATACCCCCATCATAAAACACACACAGAGAACTCTCATATAATCCCCTTCCTGGTGTGTGCCATTGCCAGGGGACAAAGCTGTGCTCAAAGCCAAGGTTGTCGGGAACCCCGAGGCCGAGGTGTCCTGGGAGAGAGCCAGCGGATGCCCGCTGTCTGAGGAGACCAAGAGCTTCTACGACGACATCAACAAGCACCACGTCCTCAAGGTCTGCCCGAACTAGCACACAGTGTAAACACTTAATCTCTGACAATCAATCAGCCACGTACAAATGCATCCAACCGAGTCCAACACAATGCTGTGGTTTAAGCAGCTTCTAGAATCAGGATAGATTGTTAAGATCTGTGCTTTGGACCAAAAGTAAGTATTTAAATAAGACAGCTGCCCTAAACAGGCCTCTAATACTATGGAATGCCATTTCAGTCGATATTATTGTGCCAATGAAATAAATCCTGAAATACATAAATGATTAAATGAATAGATAAACAAATACATAAATAGGTTTTTATTTCAAAATGACGTTTTTTTCAAAGGACTACTTTTATTTATTTCAGGGGAGTTTTATTTCATAAGGCCACTTTTATTTATTTCAAGCCACCTTTATTTCATAAGCCACTCATGAAGTACTTATTTCCTAATGCCACCTTTCCATTCCTTATATTGAAATTAATTAATATTAATTATGTTCAAATGAATTCATATTGACTTAAATGGCATTCCATCTAATACAACCAGACTTTTTCAGATTTAGCACCGTCGACAGTGACAGCACTTGCATGCATCATGTGGGAGTAGACAAACACTACTCTTTTTAGCTATAAAGCTGTTGACGCGTGCATCTCCTACTGCCATCTACTTGTGGGATGAAGGTAAAGTTGCAGCGACAAATACTGACTGAATATTTATGACACAACACTGCCTCCCTCTGTACAATGTGAGTACTGCAACCAGAACCACAAGCTTCCCCTTTGGTCCAATAGACAACATTGCTACTAATATTGTGAATTTAAATGTTTCTCATCTTTAATAAATTATTTATTGAAGATTATTGAAGATTTTGGGTTGCATTTTTTCAGATCAAAACGCTGAGCCTGGATGATGCTGACGTCTACAAGTGTAGGCCTACCGCCTCCAACATTTACGGAGAGACAACATACTCTGTGTCACTCACTGTTACGGAGAGCAAGCCTAAACATCTCTTGAAGTCAATTCTGTCTGTGTGTAACTTTACACTTTACACACTTCCACTTTTTTTAGAACTAGACCCACAGGCTGTAAGAAGACCTTTCAGCACAAAGAGATTTAATGTGGGCATCAGTGTCACTCAGTAAAAATTATTGATAAATTCATAAGCAAATATAAACTCATAAGCAAATATAAGCAAATAGAACTGGCCCTATTCTGAGGGTTGGGGAAGGCGATGTAGTCAACTGTCAGTTCTAAAGTTGCAATCAGGTATTCTTTCTTTGTCTCTGACGTTGATGTAGGCCTACTTTCTCAGTTTATCTTTTGGACGAGAGTTATGGAAGCTGTTTGTACGACAGGTGAAGGGCAAGGAAGTGAAACGGGACGAGAAGTTTGAGTTGCCGCTCTCTGAGGACGGCCTCACCTACACGCTGAAGATTAAGGACGTGAAATCCAGCGACACCGGAGACTACAGCGTCTCCATCGGAGAGATCAGCGCCACTGTCCCGCTATACATAGAAAGTATGTACACGCGGCTGTTCGTTTACACCTGCCTGCCTGTCTCCCAGGAATAGGGAGCATTTGCATCACCTAGGAAACAAGTTAGTCCCCTCCTCGGGGATTTGAGGCTGGGAGGCTTTGTAGCGCCAGCACACAACATCATCTTGCTTTTATCTGCCAAATGAAGGTGGTTATGGAAGACGTATATGAAGCATAATAAATTCTTCCTGCTAGTGCCGAGTTGAAAGTAATCCAACCAAATCCCCCATCACAACAAGCTCATTTATTACAGCTCTGCTCAGCGCCCAAGGTAGAAGCTGGCGTGCGTAAATATCGTTGCAAGGACACGCAGTGCTCCTCTGGGGGTACAGTTGTGGCTGTGTTAATTAAAGTTGCTCATTACACAAACACTGGTGTTTGATTTATTTATTGTGCTATTGTTCTCTCTCCGTCCAGGCCCGTGCTATCTTCACTCCTTGACCTGTCGCTCCATATTCCCAGGAATCCCTATCGCATTTACGAGCCATTTGAAGAACGCGCACGTGAAGGAGCGCGCCGCGGCCCGCATGGAGTGCGAGATGAGCTCCAAGGATGCGCACGTGCGCTGGCTAAAGGACGGGCGAGACCTCACCGAGAGCCGGCGCCACGTGTTCGTGCGCGAGGGAAGGAGAGCGGAGCTGGTGGTCGAGGACTGCGGCCTGTCGGACGCGGGAGAGGTGCAGGAACAGCCACCCTGCGCTGGGACCACACCCCAGACGTGGCCTGCGACGACGGCGAGGCCCATTATGTGGTCCAGAAGCGAGATGCCAGCACGGCCTCCTGGTTCACTGCCGCCCAGCGCGTCTTTCTACGCCGTCACCGGGCTGCTCCCGGGAAGGAGGTACTACTTCTGCGTCGTGGCACGCAATTCCGTGGGAGACAGCGCCCCCTTGGACTCCGAGGAGCCCCCGTTCATCGCCAAGGAGACGGGTAGGAAGGGAGCCAATCAAACGTCATTATAAAAAACAAAATGGAGGTGTCAAAGGACTCAGCTAACACTTAAGAGACGATTCCAAGTAACTAAACTAAAGTAAACACTTTAGACACTAACACTGACATTGATTGATGCTAATTTCCTTTGTGTCTGTGCTTGCGCAAGAGTCTGTCAGCAGCCTGCTGTTGAAGGAGTACGTGCCGCCCCCACGCCATCTGAAGCCTTCCTTCCTGCTGTCGCTGAAGGACCATGCTGGGCACGACTGCACCATGAGCTGTGCCTTCCAGGGCATGCCGGCTCCACAGGTGGGGAGCCTGGACAGCTGTGTGTACTCACAATTACCATTACAATCAGGTCGTTTAGCAGACGCTTTCATCCAAAGTGACTTACGGTGAGTACCGTTACAGTTAAGTATTAAGGAGCAGGTAGGGGTTAGACATCTTGCTCAAGGATGCTTACAGGTAGGCCGGGCGTGTCCGGGGTGTTCTAAAACGTGCTCTAATCTGCACCTTTTGAACACAGAAGTCAATTAAAATCACACATCATGCCTTAGTGATACCTACATACTTATGAAAGGAAGAAATTAGGGTGGTCAACTCCCACCCCGAAAGGTTGTGGGTGTGATCCCCAGCAAAAGCCTCACCACTGTTCTCTATGAAGGCACGTCTTTGGACAAAGGATACACACACACTTTTTTGGGGGGGGGGGGGGGACCCGTTTACATCATGTTACCCTGTTAAGGGTTAAGGGTGGTCGACTTCCAGACCAACGTCTGTGGGTTAGATCCCTGACACGCCTGACCTACCTGTAAGCACCCTTGAGCAAGATGTCTAACCCCTACCTGCTCCTTAACACTATAACTGTACTCTGTAGGTCTTAATGCTGCAACTGTACTCACTGTAAGTTATTATTACTGTAACTACTCACTGTAGGTCTTAATACTGTAACTGTACTCACTGTAAGTTATTAATACTGTAACTGTACTCACTGTAAGTTATTACTGTAACTACTCACTGTGAGTCTTAATACTGTAACTGTACTCACTGTAAGTTATTATTACTGTAACTACTCACTGTAGGTCTTAATACTGTAACTGTACTCACTGCAAGTTATTATTACTGTAACTACTCACTGTAGGTCTTAATACTGTAACTGTACTCACTGTAAGTTATTATTACTGTAACTACTCACTGTAAGTCTTAATACTGTAACTGTACTCACTGTAAGTCTTATTAATGTAACTGTACTCACTGTGAGTTATTATTACTGTAACTGTACTCACTGTAAGTTATTAATACTGTAACTGTACTCACTGTAAGTTATTATTACTGTAACTACTCACTGTGAGTCTTAATACTGTAACTGTACTCACTGTAAGTTATTATTACTGTAACTACTCACTGTAAGTCTTATTAATGTAACTGTAATCACTGTACATTATTAATACTGTAACTGTACTCACTGTAAGTTAATACTGTAACTGTACTCACTGTAAGTCTTATTAATGTAACTGTACTCACTGTAAGTCTCTTTAGATAAGAGTCTGCTAAATGACCTGATTGTAATGTTGTTGTTTGACCCCCGTCCCCCACAACTGCAGGCCTGCAGGTATAAGGGAGGGGCGAAGATCTTGTCCATGCCGCGATACTGGCAGAGCACGGCCAATGGCGTGTGCACCCTGGTCGTCCCCACCTGCGTAGCCCAAGACGATGGAGAATACACCCTCGTGCTGGAGAACCCGCGGGGCACGGCCAAGTGCTCCTGCAGCCTGCTGGTCTTTGGAGAGTGTGGAGGGAGACAGCTGGTGGGTCAGGCTATGCTAGGTCCCCACTAGCACAGATGCATTCGGAATCGTTTTAACCGTCCACGCTTCCGCTTTCACAGCTTTTTTTCAAAAAGATCCGCGTCCGCTTCCAACACCACAGGAAAACGCCTACATCTCTGGACTGCGCTTGCTCAGAGCAAAAGAGTTTCGCTATGCGACGTCAGTGTTCATCCCCTTTGGAAAAGTGTGGACGGAGGCCAAAACAGAGAGAGGCAGGCAGGATAGTTTAGTAGTTAGGAAGGTCGTGGGTTCAATCCCCATCAAGACCGGCCTACCTGTAAGCACCCTTGAGCAAGATGCCTAACCTCTACCTGCTCCTTAATACTGTAACTGTACTCACCGTAAGTTGCTTTGGATAAAATAGTGTGCTAAATGACCTGATTGTAATTGGATATAGCATTAATGTGCGGCTACTTGTTCCCCAGACAAGGATGACAGGAGCCCCTTGGGCAGCCTGGCTGATCGTACCCACAAAGAGAAGCTGATCTTGTAAGATGGTTGTGCTGCTGACTGTGCTACACCTCTACTTAAAAGGTGGTGCTGCTGACTGTGCTACACCTCTACTTGGAAACTCCTCAAGATGCCCTTTATTTCACCACTAATAGTATTATATTGTTGACATTTACAAAACGTTTTATTACAGTAAGTGATTTGAGTTTCTGATTTTGATCATTGACAGAATACATGTTTTAAACAAATTGATTAAATAAATTATTCCTTAACTTGTTCAATCAAAGTTTTTTTCTGCAGTTCTGCAGTTTTCTTGACTTTGTAAATATATCAGATGGCCACCAGGGGTCAGAATGGCTCCTATAGTATATACTGTATTCATAATTTTTTCTCCATTCAACCAAATGATGGGATTTGTGATTTTAGAGGGCCTGGTGCTTAAATGGTAAGTGGATTGCATTTATATAGCGCTTTAATCGTACCAAACAGGCCACCCAAAGCGCTGTACATTGCCTCACATCCACACACCGATGGTGGTGTCTGCCATGCAAGGCGCCATCCAACACACCGGGAGCAGTTAGGGTTAGGTGTCTTGCTCAGGGACACTTAGACAGAAGTCAGCAGGTATCAAACCAGCGACTTTTTGATCACCAGGCGACCTGCTCTACCCCCTGTGCCACTGTCGCCCAGTCTTAACAAGACTACGACCCTGCTATTTCCTGATGTCAGCTCACACTACCTTCATTTTTATTGAGCCTCCGCTGTGTGACACGACGGGTTGCCAGGTTAAAATCAATCAAGTAGCAAAGGAGCATTGAAAACTGCGTCACCGGATCCATTATTTTCTTCACAGCACAGCTGAGGCCCAGTGTGCTTAATCCGTACAGAATTGAAGCCTTAATAGTGTTCTGTCAACATGAACGTTCAGTAAGGTTACGGTTGACAAAGAACACACAGACTTCTGTGTCCTGTAAGAATTAAATACTTCCGCGTTTCAGCTAGGTTACCTAGAAGGTTGTATTGTGTTGCATCTAGGACATATCTAGTTTTTTATTATGCATAATTTCCTGTGGATGTATTCTTTCATTGGGACTACTGTATTACGGTCGTTAAGCCACCATTTTAAACAGGCAATTGTAGAGATGCCTTGTTTCACTAGAAGAGGGGGATCCTTTGATGGCTGGACCTTGGCTGAGAATGAATGAAATGCATTGGGACCTGTGTGTGTGTGTGTGTGTGTGTGTGTGTGTGTGTGTGTGTGAGTGAGAGAGAGAGAGTGAGTGAGAGAGTTAGAAAAGGAGAGAAAAAAAAGGAAAAGAGAAAGAAAGGGAAAGGGGAGAGAGAGCAGCTCCATCAGTAGAGAGTTGGAGGAGTTCCCACGAGGCTAAAGGCTGTTCAAAGGAGACTTTCCATCATGGTCAGACAATGGGCGGTAATAACAGTAACTACCTTCTGTTGTCCTCTATATATATATATATATATATGCTTGATTATCTAATGTGTGTATATTATTTATATGATCTTGATCCAGTTACATTTGTGTAGCAACTATACTGTAGCAATCACAGTAAAGAAGATACTGTGATTGAAGATAATCATTGTTTTTCAGATAAAAACACAGAGTAGCCGGAACTCAATGGTAAAGTTGCATTGTACTTGCATTTATTTCTCTATTAGATATTCACATTCAAAGAAGTTTTACTACACCATTTAAATGCAGTCATGATGAAAACAAAACCACAAGTCAAGGACAAGTAGAATATTGCAATACACAAAAAATACAAACCAAGATAGTCATGTGGAAAAGAGTCTAATACTTTAAATTCTAAACATGAGGTCCAATATAACACTTCAAATGCAATTAATGCCATCAATTGAAACACTAATAGGCTTTACTCTCCTGTGCTTAAACCAGCAATACTTAAAATACTGTCACAAATCAGCTCTCCTTTAAAGAAAAGATATATATATATATATATACATTTAAAAGAACATATACTTTAAAGTATGTACAGTACACCATATTTAATAGTTGTAAATATGATAGTGGCTAGGTCTGGACTGGAGGGGGTGACAATGGAATTGTGCAGTGAACAACAGGATTGGGGTATCAAAGGAGATCCTTAACCGTTTCATCCTCATGAGAGGCTGGAGGAATGTGCACAATACTTCAGAGGAAAAAAGGCTGTCTTAATGTTGTCATTAGCAATCATTATGGATGGAATCAATCGTTCATTCAAACCTACAGCTTTATGGATGCACGGCAACCACCAGCAGCTGCACGCCAACAGCAGCCCAACAGAAACAGCAGGAGTTCACAATAAACAATAGCAAAAGGAGTGTTTGTTCAAATATAAAATATATTCACTACTTTACAAAAGCCCGTCACCCAGTTTAGGGGACCAACCCATGTCACCAGGGGCCTCCCACAGCCCTCTCATGTCTTTAGGTGACCAAACCATGTCACCAGGGGCCTCCCACAGCTCTCTCAGGTGTCTCAGCTGTGTCAATCCTGAACAACAGGGATGTTGAAAGTAGCAGGGCAGATGGTGAGGGAGTTCCCCCCTGTGTGTCATATTTCACCTGCTCGTCCAACTGTATCTCCAAACAATAACGCCTCTCATCTCTCCACGGAAGACCTGAGGCAGCTGCTATACATCTGGCCTGCTTCTCTAATTAACACATATTCTACAATACAACACAACAACAAAGTTCCTTAATGATTCTTGGAGATCTGACTAAGATTTTTCATCAGTAATTAAGAGGCAAAATACAGGCAGAATAAAAAAATTAAAGTAAATATTATAAAATAATAATTCCTTCGTATTGACAGCTAGTTTGCCTACACCACCAACATCTGTCTCTCTTGTCACAAATCCGACTTCATTGGAAATTCGTCTGAATTTGGGAGACAATCAATCTCTCTGTTTAATGCTATATAATAGGCCAGCATGAAAGAAAAGGTGTAGGCTTTTTTTATACTAAGGGAAGAACAATGAAGTCCATAAACCACCCCCATAAGTGGACTGTTAATTTCCTAATAACTGACAGCTCTAGGCTACAGCTGCGTAGACAGAAGAAGTAGGCAGTTCAGTTTGCTAAAAGGATAAAGGGTGCTAATGGGAGGAATACATTTCTCTCATAGAGCTGGACTGCTGACAAATGGACTAATAATGAGATAAAAAAACTGTGATGTTGAACGTTTCTGACAGAATAAGCTGAAATGTTGTGCTGACAAGCCCTCCAGCACTCTAAATGTCGGGACGGGATCTCCTCACCTACAAAAACGTCCAGCACAACTTGAAGTGTGTTTTGACTGACGGGTCCTCATTCATTTCCATCGCTGGTGCATGGACTAGTAGCGAGTTGTCATTTTTCCAGTACGCTATTTGAATGCTGAGTAAATGAACCAGTGGCGAGTAAAAAAGTAACAGTTAAAGTCTGCTGATCTGTGTCCAGCAAATGAAAACAAGGGTTATAAATATGTATGACAATACAAACGCTTATGTTTTCCTCAAGGGTTAAACATTGTTCTCATTAACTGTATGTAGGGGTCACCATCAAACCAAATATTGTTTTTGTAAAATAGAGCTCACAATATTGTGTACGTGTGTGTGGGGTTGTGGGGGGGGGGGGGGATATGATGATGAAATATGTGCATAAATGATAAACAGTTCATCTGATTGCTCCCAGCAATTCTTGATTTAAGTCTCTACAATGAATAACAATCACATGTGCGCGTGTGTGCGTGTGTGTTGAACTACAGCGAGGTTCCAGTGAGTGATATAAGAAATAAGAACTCTTGTTATCATTAGCTTTTTTTTTTTCAAATAACAAAACCAGCGGGTGACTGGGAAAGACATGCGCTCAAAGCAGCTGAAGCCTCGGCCAATCATAACGTTGCACAACACCCCTGACAGCAGTAAAAGATGCTCTGAGCAGCAATTCCTCTGTAATAACAAAAAGGTAATAGTCTCTAGTGTAACATTGACCGGCACAGCAGAGAGAGACTCCACCTCCGT
The DNA here is from genome assembly GCA_027575585.1 of Percopsis omiscomaycus. Classification (NCBI taxonomy): domain Eukaryota; kingdom Metazoa; phylum Chordata; class Actinopteri; order Percopsiformes; family Percopsidae; genus Percopsis; species Percopsis omiscomaycus. Next base: position 14,062 of record JAODLI010064807.1, read on the forward strand.
CATCAGCTGCAGCTATACGTGGTTTCTTGTCCGTATGACTAAGGCTTCCTACATCTAGGCTTTCAAACACATCATGACATCAATAGTAAAGCATGAATCCAGCATGAATGGGTGTGTGTGTGTATGTGCGTGCGGGTATAAAAGTAGCAGGCGTGTGGACTAGTGCAGTGAACAAAGGCAGTTGGGTGATGAAGCTGAAATGGGAGGAACTACAAAAATAACAAAAACAGGCGTGGATATTTTCTCGTCTCTGACAATAGCAGCCTCCGCTCAGGAGAAAGAGAAGGGAGGGAAACACACTCAACGCTTCTAAGACACAGAGAGACAGAACAAAAGTGACTGGCCGGGGGTTACTGCCACTTTCAAATGACATTAGTCGACCTTGTGAGTGATGGGACCACAGGACATATATAGGGCCAGAGAGTTACAAGTTGAAACACACTCTCACACACACACACACTCAAACTCCTCCCTGGTCCTGACAGCTCTTCCCTTAAATTAAAAAGGTAACGTTAGGAAATACTCTATACTATAACACAGATAGCTGCTAGCAGCATTCCCTTGCTAAATAAAAGATGTGAGGCAGGTGGGGGCTATTGTTAACATTTCTCCATGGGAACAAGAGGCAAGTAGGGACTGTTGTTACCATATCTCCTTGGTAACAGCGGTGTGGCACCACGCTATCATACAGGCGGGGAGGGGGAGGCGGGAGGGGGGTCGTTGGGGGACCTGGCAGAGCGACGGCGTGTCCATGAGCACACACACGGA
>JAODLI010064818.1:0-14828 GCA_027575585.1 Percopsis omiscomaycus
GCAGTAGACATGAAACTTTGTGGAATGGACCAAGGGACTGTCCCCAATGAGTGTGCCAAATTTCAGAACTTTTGACCGAGCGCTTCTAGGGCCTGCCATAGGACCCCAGTCAGAAGAAAAATACTACGTACAATTCCAATAGGGGCCTTCGCAGCTTCGCTGCTTGGCCCCTAAAAAGTATACAAGAAACATTTAGCATTTAACATTGATTGCTATATATATATACACATACACAATGTGCAGTATGAGCATACATTTAAATAGCTGTTATAAATCTTACAAATGTTATAAATACAGAGGTAGAGCCTATGAATGGCTTTGAGTGCCTATGAAGGGGGCATTAAAGTGAGCTGATATACATTAGATGTAGAGGATGAAAGTGACCAGCAGCAATGTGAAAGACCATAGAACAGACCATAACCAGGGTGATTGTGGTCCTTTATGATGTTCCTTGCTTTCCTAAGGCATCACTTGGTGGTAGACGCCTTGCATGGAAGGGAGATGGCAGCCGATGATACACTCTGCTGACTTCACCACCCTCTGTAGGGCCTTAGGATCAGCAGTGGAGCAGCTGCAATACCAGACAGTGATTTTTGCCCGGAAAATCGTATTTTCCTGTTTTAGCCGCTGTCTGTAGGTTGGAAGGAGAAGAATGGAGGTGTGATCTGTTGGTTTTACAGTTGGTTTTACTCCCATCTCTTAGACATCACCTTTATGGTTACCATAAATCACTACTTATCCTCCGCATCGTGCATTACCTGTAGGGTACCGCAAGGTTCTATTTTAGGTCCTATTTTGTTCTCTACTTACATGCTGCCTCTAGGCCACAGACGCAATATTTCATTCCATTGCCACGCGAACGACACACAGATATACATTCCGCTGAGACCTGGTGACCCAAATAGCCTAGCAACTGTATTAAACTGCCTTAATGATGTCAAGTGTTGGATGGCTCTCCAGCTAAATGACAACAAGTCAGAAATTATACTGTTTGGACCTCATAGGGAGTGGCCTGCTAATGTGAAACCAGCTGCCAGAAATCTAGGAGTTATGTTTGACACTGAAATGAACTTCCAGTCATGTATCTTTCAGCTATGAACCATCGCTAGAATTCCTCGCTCTCATATAATAATCTCAAGAAAGTAGTCCATTCCCTAATTTTCTCAAGACTGGACTACTCCAACTCCCTCCTTTCTGTCAAATGTCACTCTCCCGCCTCCAACTACTCCAGAATGCAGCAGCTAGGCTTCTACTGGTGTAAAAAGATGACATCACCCCAAACCTGGCTTCCCTACACTGTCATTTTCAGAATTGATTTTACTGATCACTTTTGAGGCACACCAGGGACTAGCTCCAAGTTGCATTGAGCCAACGCGCAGCCTTAGATCCTCAGGTGGGACCTACCTAGGAGATAAGGCTAGCAGACTCAGTGGAATCACTTTTATAGGCTTGCTTTCATGTTACAGTTAGGTCATTTAGCAGACGCCTTTATCCAAAGCGACTTACAATTACATGGTGCTATTACATGGAGCAGAAGGGGTTGGGCATCTTGCTCAAGGATGCTTACAGGTAGGACAACTCTGGGGCTTGAACCCACGACAACCCACCAACACCCAGACCACTAGACTATCCTGCCCCCATGTGATATCATCTTTAGGTTTTTTTCTATCCTTTTTTTATCCCTAAGTTACTACTTTAACTGTTTACTTTTTATCAGTTCTACCTTATTTATTTTATTCATGTTCTCTTATTTATTATTATGGTTATTGATATTTGCTTTATTGTTCTCATCCTTTATCCTAATTCTTAACTTTTATATTGCTTTTAATGGGCTTAGTATTCTGACTGTCAAAGCACTTTGTAAACAGTTTTTAAAGGTGCTCTATAAATAACGTTTATTATTACGACTTCAAAGTCAGACTCATCCAGCAGCACAAACTCCAGCCATATACAATGAACAACATTTTTCTTTGCCATGTTCTGCGCCATGTACAACACATTACAGATTCATTGTGGTCACTTTCTAGCAAGCGATCTCTAACAAATTAGTTACAGGCCCCCCAGGGCACAGTTACGCACGTTTCACGTGAGAAGGTCTTTGCATTACTCATACTGTAGATAAAATCGGGAGAATGTTGTTCTCCCGATTTTATCCCGAGATGAAAGAATGCAATCCCGAGATGAAAGAGATGCAATTCTTATAATATCTTTCATGTACAAATCAAATAAGAGTGCAGTCAAATATATATCCCAAGTTTCTTGCTGAGTTATAGCACAGTTGTCAAAATTAAGAGTGGCGTCCTTGAACAGTTGTGTGTGCCTGCCAATAATCAACCTCTGTTTTTTCTAAATTCAGAAGCAAAAAATGACTGACTGATGAGCCAGCCTGAACTAGTCAGTTTTAAGTGTGTTTGAAGGTGGTGATGGAGTCTGAGTTGCGGGTTGCTGGAGTAAAGAACTCTAGAGCTTTGGGGCAGCAACGCTGAAGGCCCGGTCTCCCATGGTACAGAGTCTGTTTTCTGGGAGAGGGAGAAGACCAGAGTTAGTGGAGCGAAGTCTACGGGAATGAGCACGAGTGTGGAGGAGGTTGGAGAGGTATGATGGGGCCAGGCCATGGAGGGCCTTGTAGGTGAGGACAGGGTTTCCCGCGTCCTGGAAAACAGTTGACCATTTTTACAGTCACAAAAAACACATGGAAAATGAGAGAAAATGTCAAATGTCCTGGAAAATCTTGTGTTGATGAGAATGAACTACTAGGCTATCTATAAGAGCTCCCCAAAACTGATAACATTGCCATCTGAAAGGGCAAAGTTATGTTCAGGTCTGGATCATGTTAACGTTCAAATGGTAGTTTATGGACGAGAGCATTTTGAATAAGCTTCTCTTGGTTATGTTGTTGAAACGCTGTGAACACCCCCCCCAAGTCACGTCACATGGTAGCACAATGTGCTATAGCCAACTTTTAAATCAGACTTCCACAGAGAGGAACATATTAGTGTATGGCGCGATCCCTGTCTGTCATAACAGCTAGATCCTCCCTGAAAATGTCCTGGAAAAGTCCTGGCTAATGATCTGTAGAAAAGAGTGGGAACCCTGGAGGAACAGTATCTTGTAGTGAATGCGGAACTTAGCGGGGAGCAAATAAGGGTGGTGCACTGTAGGGGTTATGTTTTCCCAGGGTTTGGTGCAGGTAAGGACCCTTGCAGCTGATTTTTGTACACACTGGAGCCTGTCCAGGGGTTTGCCTGACACCTCAAATAGGATGCCGTTGCAGTAGATGAGATGAAACATATGCATGTATGAGAGTCTCGGCAATAGAGACTGTGAGGGATAGAGTCGGGAAATGTGAAAAGAAGGCACATTTGGTGATAGACTTGATGTGTATCTCAAGTGGGGTCTAGTATGACACCCAGATTTCTGACCTCGGAGGATGTACAGATAGAGCAGCCATCAATGGACAGTACAAGGTTATCTACCTTGGTTAGCAGAGCCTTTGGAGGCACCAACATCACCTCACTATTGCTGAGTTTTAGTTGGTTGGAAGTCATCCATTTTTGATGTCCTTCAGACAACTGATCTGGGATGGGGGAGAGAGTTGTGGGGTGGGCATATAGAGCTAGGTATCATCCGCATAATAATTAAAGCTAATGCCATATTTACATATATCACCTAAAGGTAGGATATAAATGCAGAATAACAGCCCATCGCGGGGTCTGTACTGCTTAACCTTATAGTACTCTGAGGTCACTTTACCAAAAGTTACACGGTGTCCTCTCAGATAAGTAAGAGCTAAACCATGAAAGTGCTAACTCACTCATGCCACGATACGTTTTTAGGCAGTTGAAGAGTAGATTATAGTACATGGTATCAAGGCTGGGCTCATGTCAAGTAGCAATAACACTGATAAAGTACAGTATATGAGTCAATAGCAAGTAACATGTTGACAACTTTCATAAGCGCAGTCTCGGTAGAGTGGAGTGCTCTTAATCCAGATATGAAATAATTCAAATAAATTACAATTGGGTCATGTAGTTAAAATGACAATACTTATAATGAGTACATATACAAGTATTACAGTATTACAAGTATTAAGGAGGGGGTAGGCATCATGCTCAAGGATGCTTACAGGTACAACTCCAGAGCTCAACCCCATGACCTTCCGGCTGGGAATTGAACACCCAGACCAATAGACTATCCAAAGGATACGATATAAAGGTGCGTAAGCACATCCACACCATCAACCTTAATGTCCTCATTTACCTGACTAGGAGAAGGGCTGGAATGTTGTTGAGATTATGTGCTAATAAATTCTTTATGACTAAAGTCAGAAAAATTCCATAGAGTATTTTGCTGTGAAAGGGAAGCTATCAGGAGAAGATGTTTCTGAGTTAGTTCGACTATGGTATCATATAAAACGTTTACTTTTATTAGTACTGATTAGTGTTGAATAACATGCCATTTTAGCCACTAAAAGAGTGTACGTATTTGTAATTTAACAAGCTATCTTTTCCACAGCTGTAAACCAAGGGGTCAGCCTCCCAGTTGCTAATTTTAACGGAATGAGGTCAAGTCTAATATATTGCAGAGTCGTGTGGAAGTCGATTGTTAGAATATCAATGGGCCCTCACAGTCTGGGAAGGGTGCGGTGGCCATTTGTAGTTGATCAGCAAGTGTTGTCATGGTTGAGGCGTCTGCTATAAGTACATTTCTGGCCCCTCTGCATGGGTTTGATTGAGAAATAGCAGAGCTTTGGATGAAAGTGATCTATATCTGAAAGGTCATGGCATTTTCTGTACAGATGTTACTGCTGTGGAGCCTCTTAAGGCTCACTACAGTCTGCACCATGCTAACTAGACAAACTGTACACCCTCAAGGGTGTATTGATGACTGGCTTGCTAAATACCTCTCCCCATCATCTAAACTACCACACTCTGTACCCTCTAAAAACGCCTGCACCCCAGCATGCTCTAAAGTGGTGTGTCATGCCTGCGCCTTGCACTGTAGGGTGAAGGCCGTCCATCAGGATGTGAGGTCACCCCAAGGAGGAGTGCCAGGTATTTACAAATAGGAAAGGAGGTTGATTTGTATGGTGGCTGTGGTGTACCTAGGTACTCTTTACTGAAGTACCTAGTAATCTTTACTGAAATTATTATTGGAAAGTGTAGCACCAACACTGCCAGGGTTAGGGGTTCTATTCGCTGTGTTCCCTAGAACAAGGCTCTAATGTTAAAGACTCACCTTTGTAATAGTGTGCAACTTTAGATAAAAGCATCGTGTGTGTGTGTGTGTGTGTGTGTGTGTGTGTGTGTGTGTGTGTATGCGATAGAAATGCTCTCACCAAGCTTACTGATTTAGTGATATATTTCCCCCTGTTATATAATGCCCCCTCCTCGATCCTTTCCCAATCATACCAGTGATAGGACACCAGAGCTCAATGTGGAGGAGAGGGTCTCTCAGGGGAGGTAAGGTAGGGAGTAGGCATCAGATAATGAAAATAGCTGATGATAAAGCCACCACTCTTCAGACCTCCAGCCTTTCCACATCAACGGTCCAGACTCGCAGTGAAGATAGAAGTAGCAATGCCTGTTTTGTTTTTTTTCTCAGCCTACTCCCAGCACATGGAGAATCATATCAGCCCGCCCAACTTCCTGGGACAACCCCTCCCCCCAGCCCCATCAGGACGCTACTCCCCCACCCCCAAAAGCATACTGGAAGATGACAACGTCACCAGGTGAGGCCAAATCCATCCCTCCACCCTCTGTCTCGATGAATTGCTACAATCTATGTGCTGGCACTGAGTGCACCGTCATGCTAGTACAGGAGTACAGAATACATCGCTGCAGGGAGAGAGGATGGATTGGTAATTCAGGACATCTCTAAAAACTGTTGTGGCCCCACCAGAAATCACTGATTCTCAAGCTGAAAAGGATTTAATTAATTTGTCCGAGGCCATTAGGCCACAGCCTGCGCTTGTGAAACATCCCGCCATCTGTGAACAGATGGTCGCTGTCATCTGTCTCTATATATTTATCTTTGTCTCTCTGTCGCACAGTATCTCTCTTCTCTCACTGTTCTGAAATGTTAGACAGGATAACTTAAATGTGGCAAGACGGGTTGCGAGACAAGTTAAATTGGTGTTAACTATGGAAGACAGGTTAACAAGGTGAATCTTTGGTTCAGTGATGGACAGGTTAACTGGGTGTTAAATGGGTTGTTGATTGTTAGCTGTGTGTGTGTGTGTGTGTGTGCGCGCGCGTTATTATTAGCACTATGTCCTCATCTCCCCTGTCTGTACAACCATGCTGTATAATGGAGACACACACACCGCCCTCCAGTGGACAGAAACTACAATTACACTACAATTACAATTAGGTAATTTAGCAGACGCTTTTATCCAGAGCGACTTACAATTACATGGTGCTATTACATGGAGCAGACAGGGGTTAGGCATCTAGCTCAAGGATGCTTACAGGTAGGCCAACCCATATATATATATATATATATATATATATATATAAAAGAAAAATAATAGACTACTTTTACCGGGCTTACTATCTTTGAGATAGAAGTTTTTTTTTAAGCTGTGAATGATTTTTAGTTGGATGAGGTAGCAATGATGATCGATAGCTACTCTTGTTTGGTTTCATCCAATAGGGAGCCTCGGAAGGTAGTGCTGCACAGAGGAGCAACTGGGTTGGGTTTCAACATCGTAGGCGGGGAGGACGGAGAGGGGATCTTCATCTCCTTCATCCTGGCAGGGGGGCCGGCCGACCTCTGTGGAGAACTGAGGAAGGGGGACCGCCTGGTCTCTGTAAGCACACATGCACATACACTATATATACACACACATGTATCTAATAGTTGTTGGCATTAATTTAAAATTCAATCATGTAAAAGTTTTATTTGTCAAGATGTCTGTTGTGCAATTACAGCATTAACCTGTCATGTTTATGCTGTAATTTACCAGACAGACATCTTTAGTGACTGCTCCACAGCACCATCTAGTGTGTTTTTTCTTTGCAGGTGAATGGCGTTGACCTGCGAAGCGCCACACACGAACAGGCCGCTGCGGCCTTGAAGAATGCTGGTCAGACCGTCACCATTGTCGCCCACTACAGGCCGGAGGGTAAGAATAATAAGGGTCTTCCAAGCCCCCATGATCGGACGGGTGGCTTGCTTCCCTCCTGGTATGGTGACCAATGCTGGTTCTGCAGCAAAAGGCTGTTGTGGCAAAAATACTTTTTCCCATTGATGGCCCATAGAAATCACACAATGCACATGTTAAAAAAACAACGATTATTTGTACTATAAAATTTAATGTCAGTGGGTTCAATTATTTGGAAGTCTCCTAAAGCTCAGAGAAGCAAATTTTTCCGCATGACGTCATCCCCAGGCACGAGCATGGATTCGCCCATGTTTCTGTTTGTACTCACAAATATGGTGATATTTGTTGTAGAAGAGAAATCCCAACCCCAGTGCTTTTATAAACAGTAGATAAATATTTGATTGACGCTGGCTGCTAGCTGCTAGCTGCTGTCTTAAGCATAGCCCTCTGAATCCCGAGATGGGTGTGAGTTCATCTGAGACGGTAAGAAAAGGAGGAGGGAGGTGAATTATTCAGAGAACAGACAGGTAAGAGCAAAAGCAGAGAACCAAGGAGTGTTCAGAGAGACAGAGCAGCGAGAACAGATTCCAGCATTAGCGCTCGTCTAGAGATACAAGGAGGCTCCATGCTTCAGGTCTGTCTACAGCAGGTCTACAGCTGACGTGGAACAGCCCTCAGAAAAGGTGAGAGTACTGGAAGAGGGCTGTCGTGGTGTGTGTGGGTGAGGCAAGATGGCGTCTAGCCTTTCCAGAATGGTCATTTAAGGGAGTACTCACACTAGGTGATCTGTACCATGGCCGGGTCTGTTTGAAGAGGTGGGCCCGAGCACGGAACAAACATGGCGGCAAAGTGGTTTTTCTTTAATACAAAAAGTCGTATTGTTATGACGTAAGCGTGCTTAGGCCTGGAACATTAAGCGCAATGTGAGTGCAGGCCAGCCGGGGAGTTTGGAGGGGGGACAATTGTGCTCAGGCACGGTACAAGGCAGCCGGGCCTAGTGTGAGTACGCCCTTAGTGTCTCGTCTGTGATTTTATATGAAGGAGGAGCTTGAAGGTCCTCCAGGACTCCTTTCACAACATCTTGTACATATTTTGGTCCCAGGTTCTGGACCAAATTGTAGTACTGAAAGTACTAAATAAGTAAAGTAGTTTCCTTTTTCCATTTTGAGTTTTCTAGTTTGACTAAGGCCTACAGTATGTACAGTATTAGCTGTATTTCTGCTTAGGTTCACAGTTAATTGACAGGGTAAACAGCTTATAACATCTTATCTTACGGTTTATTAGTCAAATCTAAACTCGCAAAATTCATTGCTTTTACTCCAGTAAATCCAATTAATTTAGATTAGTTTGCTTTTTGCAGTTTTCCTATCAATCTTTATCATAGTTATTCAAATGAGTATCCCAGGGTCATGAAACCCACCAGGAACAAAGAAAATGTGAAATTGTTACATTCATCACGATGAAAAGAAATCAACTAAAACTAAAGCTGCTGTTTTGCATCACAGTGCTAACCCTGCATCACAGAATGAAACCCCGCTCTGTTCAAGATTTACTTCAGCACCTGTCAGTGCTAAACTTCCTCCTCGCCTGCCCAGCAGCTGATGAACCTGCTGATGCTAATCAGTTGTTCTGTGTTTCTCTAGAATGTTCCAAAGACAAAGTTAATCTGAATCCATAGATCTAGGGGATGTTGCAGCTCGTCTTAAAACCCAGGAGCTGCTCAGTACAACCACAGTATTCTGATGGTTTTAATTACTGCTTTCCAGATAATTCTGTATCTCCTGGGCAACAATTGACACTGCAATTATCTGCGGAATTAAAAAAGTTATATCTTATCTTACTCTGTGCTGTCCAGTACAACCACATTATTCTAGTGGTACTGTCCAGCATTAGCAGTTAGCATGTGTCTAACGCTCCACTTCCTCTTCCTGTTCAGAATACAGTCGGTTTGAGGCCAAGATTCACGACCTGAGAGAACAGATGATGAACAGCAGTATCAGTTCTGGGTCCGGCTCTCTCAGAACCAGCCAGAAGAGGTCGCTCTACGTCAGGTAAGGCCATTAAAACTACAGTCTAGATGTTTGTATAGAAAGTGCCAGTGATGGCACTTTCTATACATTATAAATAATTAAATATTTAGGCTGTGGATATTCAGCTGTCGGGACAGCATTTGTTTGTCTCCTCCGTCTGTCGGCTCGGATTGGTCAATATGTCACATGACGTATTCAGAACAGTCTGTTGATTGGGGGACTCCTAGATTCATTATTCTATAGAAGGTTAACCATAATCTATATCTCATACCAATCATTACAAGATCATTATTACCATTACTAGAACATTAACCATCTGAAGCACAAAATCCATAACCCAAACTCTCTTGTCTAAACTGAATCGGTTGCATGGATGTCACTGGCTTTGTGTTTGGCCTAACGGTAAACAAAGTTAATAGAAATTGTATGGAAAGCTGAAATGTTGTTGAAAGTGAGACTAGTGAGACTACTTCCAGGGAAGAAGACGAACCACGGAGCTTTAAACAACCATCCGGATGCTAATTCATGGCTGTGATAACTAAGCTTCACATTGGATCCTCAACACATTGGCCAATCAGAGTGCATGCCGGCTAAACAGATTGACCATCTGCATCTGGTGGCTGAATATACACTTTGTAGTTGTGGCTGTGCTCTCTGGTGTTGTTTAGCAATGATGTCATTTTTATATGAATGTTGCACCAGATTAAACAAACTGAACTGAAAGTAGGCCTTGGGGGATTGGCCTTATTGGTTTTTAACTGGACTGTGGCCCTAGTGTGTATTTACAATGTCTCACTCTGTGTGTGTGTGTGTGTGTATAGGGCTCTGTTTGACTATGATAAGACCAAGGACTCGGGCCTGCCTAGCCAGGGTCTGAACTTCAAGTTCGGTGACATCCTACATGTTGTGAACGCCTCGGATGATGAGTGGTGGCAGGCCAGACAGCTCACCCCCCAGGGAGAAACGGACGACGTGGGGGTCATCCCCAGCAAGAGACGGTGAACACGCATACACACACAAACTATACATATAGACACACAAATGCACACATATTTGACATAAAATATACAAACGTGTATGTAATTAACCCAAATTACACACACTCAGTAGAACAGTTTACACACATTTTATCTGTGTGTATTTCCCGTGTGCCTTCACACACACACCAGCTTAACGAGCTGTTAATCTATTTGATACAACTGTCGTCCTTGACCTTTGACCTTTGTGTGCTTGACCAGGGTGGACAAGAAAGAGAGAGCGAGGCTAAAGACCGTCAAGTTTAACTCCAAGTCCCGAGAACGAGGCGTGAGTAGGAGGAGGAGGAGTAGTAGTAGGAGTAGTGGTAGTTGTAGTCACAGTATTAGTTGAAAGCAACAGTGATACTCTAGTTGTAGTAGCATTATATGAACTAGTACTAGTAGTACTGTTGTAGTATTTTATGTATTGAGGTAGTAACTCTATTAAACAGTAGTATCAGCTGAAGGTATTTATACAGCATACCAAATCCTTTATATTCAACAGGGTTAGAATATGTGCTTAGTATTTAATGCAAATGTGACCTTAGCCTTGCTGACTTAGCCCTACTTGGCAGTGTGTTTGCCTAATGTTAAGTGTGTAACTGCTAGCTGCCAGGTTAACAGCATGTATCGATGATTTTCTGACTGCTGCTGCCTCGCCGTCTGCGTCTTCTCTTCCATAACCTGTGTTTTAAATAAAACATCTGCGCGTCTCCCAACGCTGTAATTTTCTTTAACACACGTCGCCCAAAAAACACCCAGCGCCGTCTAACATGCCCACCCGGCGGGGAGAGCCCAACATGCATGTGTGATGAATAGAATGAATAAACGCTTGTTATTGACATCTGACTGTCTGCTAGAGCGGTGGTTCTCAAACCTTGTGGGTCGATGAACTACTTCTTTGTTGGCCAACATAATAATACCATAATATAAAATGTATGTGTATGTATGTATATATATATATATATATATATATGTATATGTGTATATATATATATATATATATATATGTATGTGTGTACAATTACAAATATATATATTTGGTTATTTTTAATAGTTTTTATGTTTACTAAACAAACTCAAAAACTATTAAAAATAACCAATTAGATCATAAAATATTTCTTTAAAATCTTAAAGAACTTCCCCAGCAAACCAACTTGCGACCTGTCGTGGGGTCCATACCCCCTCTTTGAGAACCACCGTGCTAGACCCTGTCCTCTCCTTATCCCCTCCCTCCCTACTCCTCCTCATCTCGCCCTACTCCCCCCTTTTCACACTGACTCCCGCGTGTTTCTTCTACTTCAGATAATAACAGGTTTCAGTGTAACGTGATGTCTTATACTGAGCAGAACATTAAGCCATCAGGATCACAACACAATCAATAAACAGGAATGTGTCTTGATGACATGCAAAGCATATCTAAAAAAAAAAAGTACATTACAAAAAAACATACATCATACAAAATGTATTAAATTACATAAAATTAGTAGTTGTACCCCCCAAAAAAACATTACAATAATCCTCATAAAACATTACAATAATCTCATGGCTCCTCAAAAGGTCTCCAGCCCCTCATTGAGAACCACTAAAATAGAGGCTATAGGAATACATTGTTGAAACATTCACAATACAGTCTGGAAAAAGTATGTGAACTTTGTATTTAGTAACTGGTTGACAGTAGTAATGAATTAATACAGAAATCCAGGTAATTTGAAATGCTTCGCAAACTTTTTGTTGCCACTGTAGTTCCCTACCTAGAGGGTAATACCCTTATGTGACTGTGGGATGTTGTAATACAGACAGTAATCTGTAAGTAACTATCTGTAGGTAGAAGCTCTCAAAACAGATTAATAGATACAGTGCATCTTGCTCAGGGACACTGCAGGTAGGCCCATGTCTTAGGTGACCTCCCACTAAACTATCCCTGCTCTTTCGTCATGGCTTAGTTTGAGAGAGCTAGGACCCCCTGAGACAGCTAGTCCCTCTTCGGCATGCTGTGAACTATAAAGCCTTTTCTTTCTCTGCATGTAGGCTGCATGTTAATAACTACATACTGTAGGACCTCATTAGTGTGTCTGCATCGGCAGTAAGCCACTCTGATTTCAACACATTGTCCTCGGCTGTGGCTAGACGCACCTGGATAAAAATAAAAACACTAACTTTGTGGGTGAGATACACCTGAGATATTACCTGAGAAAAATAAAAATGTTATCCCACGCCTGTATAGCAATGTGGGGGAGTACCCCTTCCCCTTATCCCAGAATCTAGGGCTCATATTGAGCTCTGTAAACGCCCCACCCGCAATGCACAAGTAGCATAGACTCTTGTATTACAAACTTACATGTGATACTGGTGCTGTAGGTTGTACTTGACAAGGACCTCTACATAATGTTAGATTAGCACAGAGATTTGCCTGAATGCAGCAGTTTATTTGGGAAATGACTCTGGTCATTGGTTATAAACTTCATAAGACAGAGGGGGGTGAAATTGCCCTTTAGCTTTACATGGATAAACATTCAGATTTCAACTTTCAGTCAGCTGAACTCGTTCTGGTTAGCGTCTGGTTGATGGACCAGCTTGCCACAGCGTCAGACAGGACACTCGTTCTCCTCATACCGACATCACACTCCCTCCATCTTCCCCTTCCTCCCTTTGCCTTTCTTCTTCCTCAGCAGTCACTCAATGACAAGCGTAAAAAGAACCTCTTTTCCCGAAAGTTTCCTTTCTACAAGAGCAAGGACGCGAGCGAGCAGGAGACCAGCGACGTTGACCGTAAGTACAGACGTAGGGGCGGGGCGGGGCCCAGGCAGGCAGGCTAAAAGATCATTGGCAGGCGAAGCAGTCAGGAAGAGAGGCTGACAGACGCACCGGTTGTCGTGGCAACAGGGCCAGGCGGTATTTACTGATTGACTGGTGATATATTTCAAAAATATAAATGCATGTATGTAATTTTAATTTTATTTATTACTAAATACCTAAAAAACACCAAAATCTAGTTCAAATGAAGTTGGATAAAAAAGCCAAAAGATTTAAATATTCCTCTATTTAAATCAAGAGTCAGACTTTAAACTTTAAAATTGATGGGACATAATCAAACTATTGCCAAATGGCTGCCCTGTTGCCCTGGCACTGTGTCGGCCCTCGGCGGTTCTCTCTCTCTCTCTCTCTCTCTCTCTCACTCTCACTCTGTCCAATAACATGTTGTTCTCTCCTGTCTGGCTGGCGTTCCACAGGACAACTCTGATGACATGATATCCAAAGGCCACAGTAAGTTGGAGACATCACCTGACCTCCACTAGACTTTTTTTTTTTTTAGCTAGCTGATCTGGAAACTCTGAAATTTCAGTACTTAACTTCCCGAACCAGACACGGATGCCTGCAAGAAACTTTTTATGGCTTTGCATCTTAAAGAACACCAAAAACAACTGCAGAGATATTTCATGGTTCTTGCTAAACATCCGGTGAAGGAAATTAAACTTGTAGCTAGCTAAGATTATCCTATACAAAAGATTTACTGAAATAAGTCTCGGTGTAGCGAAAAAGAAAGATGACAGGACAGATGGATTCCTGGTGGAGAATTAATCTTAAGGCCTCTTCATCAATCTATCACTTCAGCTGCTCTTTCTTCATCCCTCTGTCTCTCTCTCGCTCTCCATCTGTCTCCTCTCATATAGAATAAATAATTTACAAGACCATTTACACACACAGACATTCCTTACCATTCTTTTTCTGTGTTTCAGTGTTGAGCCCTCATTGATCTCAGATCTCAGGGGTTCAGAGGGAAAACGTGCACACACACACAGTCATTTTGAAGAATTCAAAGATACTGAGTTCCTCACATCATACCCTGTAGAAGTGGTTGTCACCATAAAATGATCCCATATGTGCTGTTAATTTATATCAATGTGTAATAATCAGGTGTGTGTCTGTGTTTGTGTGAGGATGTCATATGTGGTTCATATGTATTATGTAGCATATTGAGAACGTTCACTGTCTTAATGAGGGGTATGTTGACTGGAAAGTACTGTAACCAACTAAAACAGTAGAAACAGCACCATCTACAGGTTAAGCATGTGTTATTGCAATTGCAATTGTTTTCTGATTGGCTATAATCAGACTCAGGCCATTCGCTTGCCCTGTGTTTATGCCAATTGACAATCAGTTTTCAACCCATAGACAGTGCTGTCCCTACAGTTTGATTTGAGTGTTTGCTTACGCATTTAGTCTTTCTGAAAGTGTACCCCAGCCTATTTCCATGAGGGGTTACGTCTTTTGGCTGTTATTTTTTTACTAGTAGGGACTGTTAAAAAGGATGGGAATTAAACTTAAGAAAAACAAAACGTAAAGTCCGCCCTGGTTGCTGAATGACGCTGAACGCAGCAACATTTGAACGCTGTCTTTGTTATAGATCTGTTTCAGGTGGACTACGCCAGTCCTATATTCCTATATCTGAGCAATACAATCTCATATTTTCTGTCCTTTTTTTTGTTTGTGATTTCAGAACACGTGACCTCTAATGCCAGTGATAGTGAAAGTAGTTACCGTAAGTCTCCCAAACGCAACTTGGCTATTGAGAGAGAAATGTCCCATGAGCCACAATATTCCAAGATTTACAAATGTGTTTTGCTATCTACAAAGCATTTATATATATATATATATATATATATACACAGTACA
>JAODLI010064829.1:0-13413 GCA_027575585.1 Percopsis omiscomaycus
GCAGTTCTGAAGGCGAAAGGGGGTCAAACACAGTATTAGTATGGTGTTCCTAATAATCCTTTAGGTGAGTGTATATAGAGGTCATTAGCATAGTCACACTGCATAGACATTCGCCTAATTAAATAAAACTTGAGAGAAATCTTCCCACTTGATGGCCTCAATGATTTGGCTGCTCAACCCTCAATCTATAGCTAAATGGTGCCACCGGCATGATGGTTGGCTGTAGGTGGACCTGACAATTAAAAAAAAATATACAAAAAAAATATTACATTAAAAATACATAGTCTATGTTTTTTTTTTTTTACAATTGCTAAAAAGCATTATTCAATATTCACTTTTTCACAACTCACACAGTTGTCTGTAGGCTATCAATATACAGGTTGGCACATTTAATTTCATGCACCTAATCCAACCAAATAAACTATACAGTCTCAAAATCATCTGTTCTACCAAAACACCAGCACTAGTTCTCTTCTAACAGGAACACTAGAATTTGGCCAACCCAAAAAAACAAATTTGCACAAAACACAAACCGCATTTGCCTATTAGGCTAGATTCAGCATTTTATGTAATTTTAAATGTTAACCAGCCAAAGTCGTAAATCATTTTGTGCTCTTTATCATTTCTTTTTGTATTATTGTTGAGAGTAAAATTTATGTAAAGAAAAAAGGAATTCCAAAATTCCAAATTCACAGAGTAAGGCAAATTCCATTAATGGATTTAGCCTATTGTAAAAATCTATGTACGTGAAAAAACAAACAAAGATTTTGAAAATACTTCAATATTGTACTGTATGTACAGTAGTAAATTGTGGTGGCAGATTGTGGAGTGCGTAAAAAATTGCAGTAGTGGTTGAGTGTGAATGTGAAAAGCATGTAACAAGTACTGTAACAGTAATATAACAGTAATATGACTTATTGCATCCAAGCACACAGCAAAAACTTGAGTTGCTGGTAGTGAGTGAGAGAAAGACTCATGTGATGCTTGAAATATAGACTAAATGCAATTCTTCACAAAATATACACATACAATATTAACTCAATTAAGGTTAAAAAGTGACTTTTGTCATAGATTTACTTTGTTCTCACAACAGAACTTCAGCTCATTGAAAAAACAACTTACTGTAAAACAAATAGATGCCCGTCCCTTTTACTGGCCTGGTTTGGCTACATGTTTTGACAAATAAACGCCTTTCTCAATTAAATGCCTGGTCTGGTTTTTATAGAAGTTCTTTGTATGTATAGAGCTAGTTCTAAACTGCTTATATTGTGCTTACAAATATACAACTTTTGTCAATGAGGACACGCTACACATTATTAGATTGGTTAGATTCTCCACTATATAATCGTTCAGTTACAAAAACCATGAGCACCAAAGTATAATTAATTCAGATTCACCAGCATAAACAGGAGAAATTTAATAAATGAGGTGACTCCCTACCTTTGAAGTGGTCATAAAGTCTGAATATGTGTCCAATCCTCGATTATTTGTATTCCTTTAGTATGTAAGGGTTCGCCGATAAAAGTTAATCCAAGTTGTGACATTTTTATACAAGCAATATTCATACTGGTTTAAATAATCAATTTGATAGTATTTCCCATCTTTGCTGAGCAATGAGTTTTGGGTTAAATTAATTAATTAAAGGCCTGTCTCATATAGATGCCTGTCCCAAATATAGGCAGGGTCAGTTCAGTGATTGAAGCAAATAAAACCCGGGCTTTTATTTGAATTGATTTATATATTGCGCCCCCTAGCAATCAACGTGATATAGGTCTCTGGCGAGGACTTTTTTTTCCTGTAAATGATTGTGATGGTAATGTCTGGCTGTCACTCCAGCTTCATTAGAACCTCTTGAATCTTAATTAAGTATAACAGCTAGGAATTTAACATGTCTACAGTAATTCCAAAACAGAAACTCAGTATCCCAAAATGCTTTGTGCTAGACTGATCTAATCATCATTTCATGTTAGCTTTGTGCCAGATATAAATCCTACATTCTTACAATGTTGGAGCTTTTGCTTGTACTGAACAGAAATGCGTTTACATACTGTAGCGTTTAAACCTCCTAATACCTTACTGTTCACGTTTTGCAGTGTGTGCAAATATCTCTTGGTAGCATATATCTTTAGGCATACATTTCTCACCTTTCAACATAGTGGATGAATGCTGACAAGTAGAACAGTAAGACAGGGCCCTGCTGGTCTAACCAGTCAGACTCCATTGAATGCAGATAAATGGGCAAATAACCCAGTTAAACATACAGGTATTCACCCAATCAGTGCGGCAGGCCCGCCATACAGTATGCCAACCAACACCAGTCCATGTTAATCTGGATTAAACATCTCTTTCAAAATTGGTCACGCATTTTGCCAGAACCAAATCGTCACAGCATTTGGATGAGCCTCTAGCCTGTGACCTGTTCTTTCTTATTTACAGCAACAGAATGTAATCTGTTGAGGTGATTACAATAGACCCAGGGAAGAAAGTCAATATATTTTTTTATGCAGGGTTGAATATCCCTATGGCGGGTACAAGTGGGTGAAATGTAACACTTTGATGTTCATTTACAGCTGTAAATCTAATTAGTGTAAACAATTAGAGTGGCAAACTATCTGGAGATGAGATCATTGACCGTGTGGGATACATCCCACACATTGTTAATGACTAAACCTTGAGTCTAAGCCTTGAATATTTGTCGTCAGTTTTATATGATAGACATTACAACACTATTAGAACTGCAAACAGAAAGCCTTTCATGAATGGAGAGTAGGCTGAATCATTACTGAATTACCTTATTCAGCAATAAATAGCAGCAAAATATGACATTTATTTTTATATTAAAAAGTTACAGGTCTTTCTTTAAGAGTAACCTCTCTTAACAGTAGTTTACACATGCTGCAACTGTCATGGCGCACACCTGCGCTGTAATCTCACTGGGATTGTGTGTCAGAGCCAACAACACCAGCAGGGAGCCATCTCATGACATTTCCCACCCGCTGGGGAAGACGAGCCTTTTGTCCAGTCCTTAAAACCCCAAGATGCACAGCCTATTTTTCAGCCAGCGGGGAGCTACTTCACTCCCTTTCATTCCTCTCTCTTTTTCTGGAAATGAAAATGATGTTCCAGTGGTGAGGGGAAGGAATTTCCCACCTTGGCTCGTGAGAGGTGCAGCGCTGAGAGCCAATTGCCTAAACTTCAGTACACGATAAGAGGCTTGTAGGGTTTGCCAGGCTTTGTGCAGCTGCAGACTTGTGTCTCGTCCAAACCCACAGTTCCTCCCCAGCGTCTGTTTGTTAGACACTTGAAGATCTGAAAGTACTGGATCGGTATCAGCGGAGATAGAATAAGTAATACCTTGAGAGGTCACAAGATGAGATTTTAATAACGTTCACTATGAATGTGAATCTAGTTTCACTATCAATAATAAATGTGCATTTTATCCCAAATGTGTTCATGGTTATTAGTTACAGTATATGATGGTTATTGGCACTTTGTCCAGAAAAATTAAAAGCTTGATATCTTGCGAGCTAGAAAAAAAAAAAACCGTTATAAAACATTACCAAAACTAGTTGTGTTGGTTTGAAACACAGAGAATTGAAGGGCTTACATTCCTATACACTTTCCCCTACAGAGGTCCTCCAGTGTGACCAGTTGTGTTTCACACATCAACAGCAGGGCGGAAAATTGGGGCTCTGGAGGCACTATAACATAATCAAGGAGTGGACCGTTAAAAAGTGGTTTCTGGAAGGGCCTTAGCGTGTGTGTGTGTGTTTCTCACACTGCCAACGTCTGGTCCCTGTCAATAAATATTAGAACTCTTCCTCACTTATATAATCCCCGCTGTCCACAGCAGGCGTTTCATTCACACGACAGCTAAAAAGACAGGAAGTTTGGTTGGGGGCTGGGTGGGGGGGACAATGCGAGGGAGATACTGATCCAGCGGATGCGTGGGTTGTGAGTTTTCATGTGTGGCCAATGAGGCTACCTATCTGATGTCTGAGATCTCCCAGTTGTGGACACATTGCCTCAAGTAAGGCAGGTCCCTTGTCAGGGTGATAATGTATTTTCCTGGCTCGCTAGAGGACTGCCACTTTTTTTTTAAATCTGTGCAGCCACTGGAAACCTCATTTCCTGGTCCAGTTTCCATCCAGACCCTCTGTCCATTCACTTCCCTGGCGGCCTGGGAAAGCTCTGTCGGAGAGAACTATGGAAAGAGGTCTGTGGGAGGGACACGGACGTCGTGAGAAAGGGATGGGGGGGAAAAGGAGTCAGAAGATCGGGGATGTAAAACAAAGGAGAACAGAAAAGGAGAAGGAAGGGAGATTGACAGAACGTTAGGACTGCAGTGCATCAATACCCCAGTAGGGTTCACTTCCATAAGTTATGCTCCATTTGCTCACGTCTCAAGAATTTGAAGATTCCTCACATCTCACAAACCAAACGTGCATGCATTCACCAGAAAATCTCACACGACAAACGGGACATAGACAAATATGTCACAGGCAGACGTTCACAAGGTATTGATTTGCAACTAATGTTACCCTTCTTTGATCAACATTAGTCAAACACTGTCCTGACAACAGACCTACAAAGACACCGAGATGACTGTCCGCAAGCAAATCAAATTGAAATAGTATAACGCTGAAGGGTAATTGCTAAGCAAGCTCCCTTTGAGAAGACTTTACCACAACAGGAACAGCAAATTACACAATGAAGCGGATGGGATTATTTTCCTATAGTAAGGCAAGGTACATATTAAACTTGCCTTTCCTTTACTGCTCGTCAGACTAGGTCAAATCATCACCGACATGTCTGAGTGGAGCATTGAATAGAGCACATCTGATGGATACACTTTGATCAATGGCAAGAATAAGTCCGGGGTGTGCAATACCACAAAGCTGCAATAAAAGACCATGAAAAAGTGTGGGTATATTTCAAATGTGGCCTAGTTTGTTTATTATTATTGGCAAGAGGCATACATTACAGTGCAAACGATTCTTTGGCAAACGCACAATACAATTGTCAGGTTTTGTTTCCACAAATGACCACGTGTGTTCAGGGAACAGTGTAGTAACGTATGTTCAGTCTTGCAGAGCAGTGCATTCCATTGATGTTGTTTTTCGGGCATTGGTGAGTAAAAAAAAATGACGGGACCACAATAAGTATCAAAGAATAAAACCGAACAAGCAAACAAATAGGTGAAGTTGAATATAATGACCTGTAAGATGAGCAAAGAGAGGTCACAGTGCTTTGGAGTTACCTTGGAATAGGCCTACTTGTCCTTAGGCGCAACCATGTTATGGAGACATAATGACACCCAGACATACACACACACATACGCACAGATAAAAGCAGGGGAACACATTCTGTAAAACATACATGCTGTATGTATTATATGTACTGCATTATAGGCTAACCCAAACCTTAACACAAGAGCCAAGAAGGACAACTACAATAAGACAGAGGCAGACCAATTGGGACAGATGAAACGGATTGGTGTAGAAAAAGTCTAGTATATTTAAATGTATGTACCAACTTGCTAGCCCGACGACCCACACTTTATCATTGACATTCTCAGGGGTTTCCTGTACTGAATGTTACAGGGCGTACTATTTTGACTTTGTGACACATTCTTAGGACATTACCACATTAATAAACAAAAACAATAGAACAGACCACTGGAACTGCAGTCACTGATAGACAATTAAGAGGAAAGGAAAAGCAAAGAAAGTCAGCCAGTGCATGAGATTGAGTGAGTGGCGTTTGTCTATGTACAGTAAAAGTATAAGCCGAGCCAAAGGAAGCCACCAGAACAAATCTAAATGGATGCTGACAATGCCAAGACTCAGTTGTTTTGATTAACACCGGGTCCCGATGATCCCCCCCTTTCCCCGCTCATATGGCTTCCATTATTGTGAAATTGGGGTCAGAGGTCTTGAGAGGCCTGTGCTTCACACACGCTTGTCCAGATGACGTCAACCGGGCCCAGCAGTGTCCAACACAAGCCGGGCAACAGCAACAAATGACAACAGAGAAGTATGAGTAGGAAGGAAAGCTTGGCAATAGATTACAAGCGAGTGTGTCCTTTTGTTAAGTGGAAGTGGAGGGTAGCTTCAGAACAGCAAAGCACATAGTCAGTAAGACAGCAGTCCTTCAGTAACGTGTAATCTGTGAATTTGAGGCTATTTAGGATAAAAGGTTGTGAGCAGATACTCTGAGCCAGAAGAATACTGCTGTGGTAGCCTTAGCAGTACCAAACTAAATCCTGTCCCATTACAACATTCATACACATTTTCATAGATACAAACACGCTACTATAAAATCTTTATCATGTTATACATTTGGCTTTAGAAGAACAAGGAAAATATGAGGGAGTACATATTAATACAGTGGTAAAAATAAAAGGGCAGAACTGCTTTTTGCTTTTTGAAAGCAAAAAAGTTCTGGATGAGAAAGTAAAAAAATAAAGAAGCTAGTTCAGGCATCCTGCCACATGAGAACAACCTAACTCATGTATAGGGATAGAACAGCAAATACATAAATCCCAGATGTAGGTTAACTAACAAGTTGTCCATGGAGAGAGAGGCAATATTCAGTAGACATTATTTTCGCAACGTTTTCTAGGGCTTCACATTATCTTCATATTTAATTATTCTTATACCAAAATAGAAATAAATGCATAACTGAAACATACCATAAAGCACCTTGGATTAAAAGATAAGTCAATTTAAAAACTCTTCTTTCTGAGTGAATAAACAAATGTTCTCTCAATTGTTATTTTCTGTAAAAAAAGGCATATAATTCGTGTATATAGGTTGCTTTGCATAGTGTTAAACAAAAAGAACCAAACAAACAGTACTTTGTTTGTATTTAGTGACTAAACCGTTAATTAAAGAGGGAGGAAAATAGCACCAGTTTTTTCGGCATCTCTAACCTGAGAAACATTTGTGAGACATCAAAATGGCTGCGGCATTTCCATCGACCTCCTTTCCTTGCTTGATAGCGGCACTTGCCCCGCATTTTGACACATTGTGGTAGTCACAAGGATGACAATGGGTGTAGGAAACCCTTCAGCAACCTCACTGGACAATAGACGCCATCGTCCATCGATTACATTTTCCCTCCAACCATCAGTACAGAAATAATTCTGCTTAGTACGCAGGCTGGTTGCTAGCGGGCTTGAAACCAGCCCTTAGGCTGTTGGCCTTGGAGGAGACGGCAATCAAAAATGAATGCCCTCCCCAACAAAATGAATGACAATACAAAAAATTAGGGAATTGGCCAGTGGCTGCGTCTAGGCACACCTTCAAGAGTCTCATGCTCTGGGTCTCTCTGTGTTTAAGAGTGGGGAGGGGTGTGTGTTGGTAAAGGGGGTCCTGAGGGTTACGCGTCACGGGTGTCTGCTCGGTGACTGCCGTCTCTGGCTGCCTGTTTAAGGCACACCGGGCAACAGGTGCCTTTTAGCTTGACCGGGTTCTGGCACTTGGCCGGCGGACATGACTCCACAAAGCATGTCACCTGGGCATCCTGGTGGGCACAGTGAGGAGAAGAGATGAGGCTTGTTAGCTTGTACATTATTCATTTTACTTGGTAGGAGATACAATTGCCTCAGCTAAGGCTCTAGACCAACTGAACAATGCCATTGTATCGTTAGACTGACATGACGTTATGCACCAAAATACTCCCCAGGCATTGTTTTTCCATTGTGCATTTGTGTGAGAAATCGAATTATCAAATAAAGCCAATTACGGGAAAAGGGTCTGGAGGGAAAGGTTATAGGGGAGGTAGAGAGGAAGGAACTAAGAAGAGAGAAATGGAGAACAAATGGCAAGAACCCTCAGGGTGGAAACACTGGCAAAAGGAAGGTTATGGGGAAAGGCAGATAAAGAAGATTGGCATTTCAAAGAGCACTTTTGGCATGTGGACCCCATGGCTCCTGCTATCAGCGGGCACAAAGAGAGAATAAAAAAAGATAAAGATATTGAGAGCCAGAACTCTGATTGGCTCTGCCAAAAATGCAGAGGTAGACAAACCAGGTCCAGAAATGTATAAATCCTAAACGTATTTGCTTCAACCATGCAATTCCACAGCTCTCAAGCAGGGGAAGAGAAATAGTTAGTACTTGTTTAGGGTGGAGTGAATACTTGGTTAGGGTTTTTACCTCCTGGACATGGTTTGTCCACCTCTGCCAAACTGCAATTCAATCAGATGCAAAGTGCAAACAAACCCCATTTGAATGATTTGTCTCAACCATAAACCATACTGGTTGCATAGGGATATACATGTTTAACATACTCTGCATTGGCATGTGGTGCAGGGGTCATTCTTCCAGCTCTTCCCATCTGTTCGCTCGCGGCCTTCAGAGTCAGTGCAGTCTGTCTTGCTTAGACGGGCTTCAAGTCTTTTAATCTGCACACAAACAAAGATTGACAACATAAAGACAGCATTTCAGATTTTTTTAAAACAACGTAACACTTTCTTAACTGTTATGGTTACAATTAACAGCTAAAACCAAAGTATTCAAAGTATTTTTAACAGATGTTAATAGCTGCTATGGTTAATTATAGTAGTAATTACACAAAAATAAAATAAACTTGTTAACAAACTAGTATTATGAAAAAGGTTAAAGGAAAAAAAAAAAAAAGGGAAAATGTATTTAACTATCCCCGTAAAACAATCACCCATTTTAAGAAGACAACACCTTGTTGTAATGTTTAGGACAAGGACACAATGTTCCATATGCTACAGCTAACTGCCAAGTTAGCTGTAGTAAATGAAAAACATGCCTTTGAGTGTACCCGAATTGTAACTGCGGCAGTTAGCCTAGACTAGAGTGTCTATATGCAGACATAGCACATAGACAAGAGCTCCCGTTACCTGTACGTATGCATTGGTGTGTGTGTGCATGTGTGCACGTTTGTCCAAACTGTGCAGAACACACCTGTTTTCGTAAACTTGCGATTGTCTTCTGCATGTCGGAGACAAAGTCCTGGAAGTCGTTTATTGAGGGTTCAGTGCTTTGTCTGGAGGTCACGGTGACATTCACAGGATCTTCTCTGTCCTCCTCCAATGGGCTACAATAGAGAACCAATAAAGTCAAGTATTCAGTATTCGACTTCTCATACAGCTTGTCTAAACACGTGTGATTTTCGCCCAACTGTCAATGTTATGGACAGTTCAAAATATAAACAATAAGATAGGGCAGATATGTGTTGTTCTGAAGGCACTATAGTACAGAAGTGTTACCTGGTCTCTTGGATGTTGTTGCCAGGTCTGTCCTCAGCATAGCTCTGGTCAGCTGACCTGCGTCCTCTAAAGTGATAGGACAGGGCGTTGAACTGCCCCTTGGTTCTGCAATCTGGGTGAGGGGAGGATCAGGCGCAACAACAGAACACACTGTAGTTAAACAAAACACGATACATTTGTGTATACAGTATATACTGTACAGTACACTGTGGATACTGTACATTTTCAAGGTTGGATAGAAAATAAATCATAGGTCAGGATCGAAAATGGCATTTGTTGAAGAAATCTGGTTAAAACTTTGTCACCTCGCTTTTACACAGTAAATTAACAAGACACAAACGCACTCGCACACACTCATACATCCTGATATATGAAAACAGGAAAACAAGTATGAGTTAGTGAAACCTTACGCTTCTATGAGTAAGAAGCCATTGAACTTTAATCCTCCTTTAAAGTGCTGATCTTACAGTTCCCCCAACACACACTAACAAATAGGACAAAAACACATCACCCACACGATATACATCTGAGATTTCCTGTGCATCAGTAAAAGCACCAAGAGACTTTCATTGCATCAATAAACCCACTGAGAAGGTAGCATGCCTTGCAATTAGGTGGGCTGCACCTTTAACCACAAAAGCCGTATAAGCCCGCTGCTTAGCCTGAGAATGCCTTTGATTTACTGAGCAACAGACCTTAAAAGACAAAGAAAATCTAAAAACCAGGACGTCTTATCTATCCGTTGATAGACTCGCGTGAGCGTGCAGGGGAAAGTCTCACGCACGACTGTGGCTGTGTCCCCCATGAGACCTCTCATTTGACTTTCTCTCTGGGTTTACGGAGCCAAACGAATCCGTGAATCAGTCTGCAGCATAGCTCGCCTGACAGACACACAGAAACAAATGTCTGAAGTCTCTTCCTCTCCACCCCACGCCTGGCAGGATATTCACTGTTTATTAGTATAGCTCTTCCTTTGCTTTTTTTCTAAGAGAAGGCTGAACGCTAAGGTCACAATGAAGGATGAAAAACAACGGAGAGGCACCGTGTGTCCGTAGTACTTTTTTTTAGTACAATTTCCCGAAAAGTGCATGCAACTTGATCCTATATACTATACAAGTTTACTTCAAAACATTGATTTAGATATTCATAGATTTCAACAGGGACACTAGACAAAGGTTGCAATATTATAAACAAACTTAAGGACACGCAAGCGCTTTTCTGTTTTTGGGTAGATGTCTCCGGAGGAAACAAAAATCAGTTCAAGCCAACGGACTGGCATTTTCATGCAGAGCGCTGCAGTGGTCTTCGTCATCCGGCAAGCCACAGGTGTCACAAATAATCATGTTAACGGAGCCCTTGCAGTATTCTACAGAATTCCTTTGTGGACTCACAAAACAACAAAAATATTCCTAATTGTACCATCTTTTCTTGTGAGCGCAATTCCTTGAGTTTGCACAGAAAACCTCACTCCGAAACAACCAGCTCTCTTCTAAACACCCAACTGTCGTCATATACGTGCGATATCTCTAAAATCTGTGATTCAGAGCCCTTGAACTCCCTCATGCTGGTCTACAGACCACAACGCGTCAACGGAGCTATCAATTCCAGGGAGCCAGCCGTCTATGAAAAGTACAACAGCTTATGTCATAAATATCTGAACTTAGAGGGAACACATTGAATGGAATGAATGTTTGGAATGGAATGGAGATGATCTCTATTTGGAATTTATCAATATACTGTATTATTAATTTGGCCAAGAGAGGTATGTCAAGAGAGAAGGTTTAGTCACTCAAATTTATCAATATACTGTATTATTAATTTAGCCAAGAGAGGTTTGTCAAGAGAGAAGGTTTAGTCACTCAAATGTGCCATACTAAAAAAGCCTATTTCCTACATAGCACATCTGTTATCTTGCTGAGACGTTATCAAAGGGACCCAGAGGAAGACCTTTGTAAGCAGGCAGATGAGATATGTAGGCAACTTCCTGTTTTAGATTTCAGAGATTTGTGTTCTTTTGTTGTCATTAACGACCTGAGCCAGGTGGTGACAGAAATGACGAGATGAGTGCCGAATTCAAAACAGCACCAGTTCACTAAACCCTTGACACAAATTTGACACAAACACTACTGAGATACAGCCTACATCCTTTGTCTTGGCACCTTTTCTTGAACACCGGCAGCATTCTTTCTTTAATAATATGGCATTAGGATGTGTTAATGACCATCATTCCCAAATTAAACATTAAGTGAGGTCAGTTAACATGAAAATGAAGCAGCTCCATTTAAGTTCACGATTGTATGACTGTTTAGAAAAATGCTTAGGTAAGCGTCATACATGGAATATCAAACCCTTCACCCCTCCCACCTTCGCAGCAGTCCTGCCACATGCGCAGGTCGATCTTGGGGATGTCGTCACAGCTGCCGTAGCCGTGCGGCAGCTCCGCCACGGTGAAGACGTCCGGCTGGATGCGAGTGATGTTGTCCCCGTTGTCACACAGCACCCGGGTCAGCGAAGCCTGCTTCAGTTGGGTCAGCTGGGCCGGGCTGAAGACACCCGGGTTCTCGTACCAGAACCTAGTAGGAGTGTGTGTGTGTGTGTGTGTGGGGGGGTGCTTTAGTTTGTATTCTTAGATGTTCCGCTCTACACTACAAATAAAATGATCATGTATATCCCTAATGCATTTATATATCGGACACGCCTTGATCTGTGTCTGTATTTGCCCTGCTGGAAGAAATCAGCATTACCCAATACCCATGCTCTCTACCCCTCCCCTTAAGGACATGTTCATGCACAGCTGTGTTTCAAACATAAACATCAACAGCTGGGATGGAAATTTGTGGTTCTGAAGGACCCTATTACTCAAGGAGTATATCTGTAAAACTAATACAGTAACTGACTATTTAGAACAATAAATACAATGCAATGAAGACAACATTCACTTAACAGACAGACAGAGTGCCTGTTCTACTGTAGGTTTGCTATTCAGGAGGCGTTTGTTGACGCGTACCTGTCACCGTCTCGCAGCCGTTTGAACTGGGCCGCCAGTAGACACATGAGAGTGGGCCCCAGCCGGCTGCCGGGGACCAGGTCCTCAGCCATGAGGGCGGGGAACAGGTCAATGTTCAGAGGAGTGCCGTACAACCTGCAGGGGAAGACAGGGAAAGAGCTGTCCACACCACCACTCCACACAGGCAGATAAAGCTACAGCGGGTGCAGATACATTTATCTGGAACAGATAGGGCATCTTTCAGGAGGTTACATTACATGTCCAGGCAAGATGCTCAGCTCTTATCCTAAGAATAATGCTGGGCTAACCCAGATAATGTCTCATCAAGTGGCACCCTACCGATCCCAGACGGGCATACTTCTGATCTGTTGCTATGGAGATGGTAGGTGGAAGCGAAACATCTCCATGCCCCCTTACCTCTGCAGCTTCTCCCTTACGCTGGGGTTCTTAATCTCGTTCCGCAAGTCGTCAAAAGTCCGCGCCGAGGTCAGGTTACAGTAGGTCCTGTAGTCGTTGTACGGCGGTATCCCGTGGTCCCTCCCCCTCTGTATGTTCATGGCGGCCAGGTCCAGCGCCACGGCGTGCGCCATGGAGAACAGCCGCTCCGTGAGCTCCGTGTTCAGCAGCTGCGTGGAGACGCGCATCTTCCCGGCGACGCCGAAGAGCCCGCGGAGCAGCGGGTCGATGCCGCCCTCGTTGACGATGCGAAAGGGGGAGAAGAAGGCGCGGTGCAGGGAGATGTGGCCCTGCGGGATGGGCTGGAAGTCCTGGTCCAGGCGGTAGAGGATGGGGTTGATGAGGGTGTGTCCGAAGCGGAAGGCGGCCGTCGCGAAGGCGTTGAAGATGCCCGCGTTGACGTTGGGGTTGTAGCCCGTATACGGCCCCATCAGCTTCAGGCCCGCCTCGCCCAGGATCTGGGGGGGGGCGGAGAGAAGGGAACTTACTGTTGCTCCATCCATATCACTACTGTATAAACAGCTGCTCCGCTCTAATCTAGCACCGATTTATTAGAGGCACGCATTTCACATTGCAAAAATTAGCTTCTTAATTCCCAAACCCCATCAGGTATTAATATGGACATAGGGACATAGGGACATACAGTATATGGACATACAGTATATGGACATAGGGACATACAGCATATGGACATAGGGACATAC
>JAODLI010064840.1:0-14825 GCA_027575585.1 Percopsis omiscomaycus
TGCCCCCTGGCCCCCCCCCCCCCCCTTCCCATCATCTTGGACACAGCTTACCCCAGAGCTTTGAAGCCCAAACTCAAATGGGGCCTACTCCCTTAAAGGTACACACCTCAATTGTGTTAGAGCCCAGACTGCTGAGTATCTTCCCCTGTTCCACTGTTCTTCCATATATCTTCCACTGTTGAAACACCACTGTGTGGGTGGTGGTATGGGGAGGGGTAGAGAGCGGTGTGCGGCTACGTGAGCTGTGTGGTGAGGAGTTGAGAGGAAGGCGAGGCACTCAGACACTTAAAGCCAAGCCAAATCTTTTTGTAATGCTGGTTTTAACCACAGGGGGTAATCCCAGACACAAACCTCTTTGTTTGACCGGGCGACCGTTGGACGCAGAAGCGACCACGCCCACGCTCTCTCCCGCCCTCTCCGTAGAGCCTTCATCTGACGGACACGCGACCTTGACTTTCCCCTTCCCGCGATGTCGCGCAGAGACTCTTTGGTGCTGTCACTGTCTGAATAGATGAACGAACGGATGGGCAGAGAGGGGAGGAGGGGATAGACAGATGATAGAGCCATCAGCTTTCATGCGCTGAAGAGGTCCGGTTGACACGTGACATCACATAGCCATCTCTCACACTCACATCAGGACCCCCACCTCCCGCTAACCCACCCCAGGGAATTACTGCCCCGTTTTTGTGTTTGTAAGAATCTGATGCAGGGAGCGCTGTCATTTGCTCATCTGGGTCAGCATGGGTCACATGTGTCATATATATATATATATATATATACGTTTTTTAGATTGGTTTTCCACTGTTGTTTTAGGTGGGAAGTCTTGGACTCGGGTTCAAAGCTTCACTCCACGCTATACATTAGTCCTAGAAGAAACCGGAAAAGGCAATACATCTACTCTTTCAAACGGTGCTGGTTAATAAGATAAATAAAATAAAATGTTAGCAAATAATTCTTTGCAGTTGTTTTAACCTACAACATAGTTGGGTAGGATTTCCCAATTTTGACAAAACACCAAGGGCCAGAAACAAAAAAAGTAGCTGACAGTCGCTTTATTACTGTTTTCCTGGGTTTTTTAATTTATCCATCACTGGGTGAGTTAACCTTATGCTGTTAACACCCCCCATCTGGTACTGCAAGGAAGTTAAAACAAACACTAGTGATTGATGCTAATGCTAAAAGATGCTTAAGCTAACAGTATGATTTGGAAACATTTTTCTAACCATTCCTGGTTAATCATTCTTGGTCATTTCTCCCCATTTGAAAGTTATAATAACAATATAAAAAAAAAAACATTCTTTAACCAGTGTGTGTTTCTATGTGTCCCCCAGATTCGCGTTGACGGTCCTCCCTACGGCGGCGTCCAATACGAGACGATATCGGTCATCAAGGACGGGAGCCCCGTCCTGCGAGACATGGCCTTCTCCCTGGACCGGAGCTACCTCTACGTGATGTCTGAGAGACAGGTAGACGGATGAACACACACACACACACACATAAGTCAGTATGAAGCCAGCGGTGCTGTGTTGCGGTTTGCGGCGACGGCAGAGAACCACGCTGTCAACAAGCAGCGATAATGAGACTTCAAAGTCTTGTTCTGACACAGGAGGGCGCATGCTTTCAGAGATTTGAGAAAACAGCCTGCGTGTGTATGCGCGTGTGTGTATGTATTTTGCGCGAGCGTGCGCGGTGGCCCACCTTTCACCGTGCCACCCACCCCAGCGTTGGCTATAAATAACCTTGGTGGCACAGCGGGTGGCGTTTTGACACCGCCGCAAAATGAAAGAGAACAATGAGGGCAGAGAGCGATATATTGAGAGAGAAGACGAAAGAGCAACAGTGGAAGCGTGAGAGAGAGAGAGAGAGAGAGAAAATGGGAGACAGAGAGAGAAAGAAAGAGATGAAGGGCGCTGGGTGAAGCGGCAAGGAGGAAGAGTGATGAGGGAGAGGGGGACATCTGGAAGAATCTGAGAGAGAGAGAGAGAGAGAGAGAGAGAGAGAGAGAGAGAGAGAGAGAGAGAGAGAGAGAGAGAGGCAACGAGAGAAAGAACGCATGAGCGAGATCAAGCAGTCAGTTTGCCAAAAGGAAAATGTTAATTTGCTACAATATGTTTTGTGAACATAGATAACAGTGCTTTTTAGATATCGTTATTTATTTAGCTACTGATTTTTTTGTCATATTAATCTCACGTCAGTCTCCAGTCTTGATCAGTGTCATAGACAATGTGTTAAGGTACATACCTAATGTAGGTTAAACCTGTCTGGCTGGTAATACCGTCCTGACTTTGCAAGCTCCACAATTTGTTATGTTCTACAGATCAGTAGTCAAATCAAACCATTAGAAGGTGATTGGACCACCTTCAATCAGTCAGAACAAGGCCCACATGGGGACAATTTTCTGAACACAGGCAACTGAACTACCCACCTGGACGCTGATTGGCCGGTGGTTCTGATGTTTGGTTGTGCAGAGTGAAGCAAATTATGGAGGCGGAAATTACAAAATCAGGATAGCTTCACCAGGCTACGGAATTTAAAATGAGAGGGTTCCCGTAAGTGTATAATGTGGTAATGCAGCTATAAATTGTACAAGTGTTCAGTCTCACCTTTAAGGGTAGCCGGAGTTCCTCCCATTACATTCCTTTATGAATGCTTTAATAGCAACAACATGAGCTTGAACATGAGCTCCAACACAGTGGATTTGTTGTGTGGGACGCTCAAACGCTGCTCAGTGCTAAATCTATTCCCTCTGCCTGCGACAGCCTCCTCCCCCACACACACAACTCTATCACTTTGTCCTCACATGCACCTTCGCACACACACACACACACACACACACACACACACTTCAGACACAACTAACAGAAACGCACACAAACACCCACACACGCGTACACGCAGACACGTGTACTGTACGTCAGCCGCTGCACACGACCTCGCTTGCGCGTGGGACACGCACACGCTGTTTGGTGTGTTTTGTGCCATTTTCAACTGGTGCATTGCAGTGTCGGAGGGGGAAGCAGCTCCTTGAAGGGGGATGTAATATTTATGTGAATGCATTACTGGGGGCTGATTGTGTGCTGGGCTGTCCAGAGACAATAGTGCCTCACCACGGCTGGCCTGGCGTGAGTATAACTCTCTCACTCACTCACACACACACACACACACACACACACACACACACACACACACACACACACACGGCACAACCCAACAGGCGGGCTGTCAAACTGACACAGATTAGGCTGCTGGAAGGGATCAGTTATCGGCCCCGAGGCTGGAGGAGAGCTGGATGGAGCCCCTCCTCTTATACGCCAGCGACCTCCTAAACTCAGAGGAGCCCTCTATATAAATGCTATGACTCGTGTCTAGGTTAAATCCCCCCCACACACACACACACCACTGGTCCGGCTCTATAAGCCAGTGTGTCAGGCTGCCAGGTGCACGCTAATTGAAGAGGGGGGCGTCGCTCCTCCAAAGCAATTATCTCTCTCACCGCCAGGCTGGGTGATGGAGTCAGCCGTGCGTGTCCTGCCACGCCACTCCAGCTGAGTGACAAACGCACGCTGGCGCCGCTGTACACAGCCCTCGCTCTCCCTACACACGCGCACGCACACGGACGCACACGCACGCACACACGCACACACACACTGGAATGAGAGAACGCTCAGGGAAACAGTGCGGGCTATGTTAACTCTTTGTATCGACACCTTATCTTCAGCGCTGGGAAGATTCATTCATACTGACGTTTTATGGGTGATATTCAGCCCCGTTCTGGGCAATATCTTTCCCTAAGGTGGCGGCGGAAGTGATTCATTCCTCACATTCGTTAGGAGATATCATTTATTAGGGCTTTTTCACGACGAAAACATTCCCCCGCTCAGAGAACACTTCTCACCGTATCGATTTGCCGTCTGTGGCATGAAAATGATGAAAGGAGCGCTTCGCTGTGGACGTCGGCTGGAACAGGGCGGCTTAACGAGACAGCAACACAGGATCAATCAGCGCCACAGCTCTCTAAACACGTCACGTTTGGCATTAGCCTTTGAGCACCGCATGGCTGGTCCTGAAGGTCTTACTGAAGATGGACAGAACGTGTGTGTGTGTGTGTGTGTGTGTGTGTGTGCGTGTGCGTGTGTCCGTGCGCGTGTGTGTGTGTGTGTGTGTGTGCATGCGTACGTCTGTGCCAGTGGGTGTGTGCGTCTTTTGACCGTTCTTTGTTTCTTGCTCACCCTCCCTGTGAAGTGCTGGAGGTTTATTAAGGAGAGCCCAGGCCTGCTGGTGACGGTTCCTTTCATGTCTCCCTGGGAAGCACACTCCCCTTGTCTTCCTGTGTGGCCTGTGTGGCCTGTGTCCTTTGTACTGCTTGTTAATGTCAAGGTTCACGGCCTCCTCTGTCAGGTTCCCCTGCTTCCTCGTTCACTATCTGTGTGATGTGTGCTTCTGAGCATGTTTAGGGATGCATACGCCTTCATACATACAGTACGAATACTGTACATGCATACTGCGTGACCCTGGTGTGACCCCTATACGGTAAACACCCTGTGTGGGTGGGTGTGTGTGTGTGTGTGTGTGTGTGTGTGTGTGTACCAGAGGGAGTGCTAAGCTAGCACATAAGGCAAGGGTCAGATGGAGGTCGCATACAGTGTCTGCCAATGAGAAAGGTGACACTCTCCGTGACACGTTCCTTCTTTAGCTTGTTGCGTACCCACGTACCCAAGTATAACAATAGAAGAAATAACACACAAAAACGGATAAAGAGGTCTACAGAAATTCACATACTACACCACATCTGTTCCATATCGGCCTGATTTTCTGGTTCGGGAAAACCACAGCAGTGCAAAATTCCTGAACACATTAGCAAATTTGGCATACGCCTATTAGCATACCGTGGCTGATAATCATGTGAATTTAAGATGCCCATTACACAGGTATTACATGAATAGCAGGCGGGGGTAATTTGAGTAATTTGTGGCGTTATGCCGGCCCACGTATGATGGAGGGTGTCCGGGGAAGACAAGCTCAGCCGGCCCGTGGATCTACTGCAGAGTAAGGAGAATTTAGGCTCATCATAAAAGATTTCTCCTCGCCCCTTATTTCACTCAGACACTTTTATGCTTTTTTTATTTTCTACCTCATTGCAGCCGTGAGCTGCCTGCTGATTTACACAGGCTGGCTGTGGAGCGCCCAGGCCTCGGGAGACCGTGCCCCCCCCCCCGTCTCCACCCTCTGTCGTCCTCTCTCCACCTCTGCCGAGCTTCTCTCGTTCCCCCCCCCCCGGACCCGGTCTGCACAGTAGCGCTCCCTCTCTCCTTGCTCGTCCCGCTCTAACAAGACGTCAGACGGTAGGCTGTCGAGGCCGTTATTCAGACACGGTGTTGTGACACACCGAGGGACAGTCGCCCTGACGCCTGACACCCATCTGTCGCAATGGAAGTCGGAAGTGACCGAGGCCCGAGGGCTGATTAAGGTTTTTCTGTCAGTTGAGAGCCTCACTTTTACAGCGTTGAATGAGATCACTGGGGAATTATACTATGCAGGCAGTGTGTTTGTATACAGGATCCTATCCATATACTGTTATCAAGTGTGTTTGCTTTAGGGGCACGCCTCTTTGTGGTCCGAACCAGCGTTGTTTTTCTGCTGTGTGAAACTGTGCGAGCGTACGCCCCTCCCACTCCTGAGTGTCTTACACTCCTCTCTACAGCACAGTCCTCCCCCCCCCCCACTGTTGTGACTCAACTCAAACATAAACCGGGAGCTGGGGAGGCAATCGGTGGCTCTGGGGGCTCAATAATGTAACCGAGGATTGTACCACACACGCAAGCATAAAAATATACGGTTTAATCTCCGCACATGGCAGCTCACTCACATTTGCCTACTGTAAACTACAGGCTCCAGGGAAATGTCTGTGTGGGAATTTATACATCACTTTATTTCAGGCTGGAACGTATGATACAGAGATCTCCACTTCCCTTCCCCCCCCCCTGTGTTAAAGGCAGAGGCCAGGCTTTCAGGGGGATGAGGAGCTGTTTCCCGCCTTGCTACAGCGACCACGCTTTCTACCAGTAATTGCTACACCGGCGGAGAGAATGACAACAGCATGCGGAGCAGGTGCTGCAGGTATAGCCAAGCAGAACCAGGGAAACGGAGCTGGCCTGTCGAGGCCCGATGAATGATTGATAACGCCCAAGTCGGCTCATTTCCATTCGTGACAGTTGAATGACAGAGAAAAATGCCGCAGCCTTGAGAAGCGACAGAAAGCAGTATTTCTCACAGACTGAGGTGGGCGTTTGGAAAATGCACACACGCACACATGCACACATAGAGAAGATACAGATGACATTCTGTCTGCTGAAATCTGGTGGCCATCACAGCTCCCAGTATTGTCATTCAGTATGTGTAATGCCTAGGGAAAACATTTCCCAGACTTGATATATCTCATTAATAATGTAATGAGGTCCATACTTTCTCAATCCCTCTTACATGAACCTTTGTTAATCCTTTATCCGCTCTCAATTTATGTGATTGCCTCGTGAGGGATTGTGCACAGGGTGTCCCATGACACTACTGTTGTGCGGCAGGTTGAATCACATCTCACCCTACGGTACTGCGTGAAGAAACACACAGCAGCGTTAATAAACCACGCGCCTTCTTTCGGTGATTGCTGCCTGTGTAGGCTATACACATTCCTGGCTTGAATCATTAGCTCTTATCTTCTATTTACACGCTGTGTGTCCCAGATCTGGCGATAGCAGCCCGTCCCGGACCCGAGGAGCCTCCATCACAGAGATTTAATATCTGAGATGGTGCTGGGGCTCCTGTTGCTACTAATGGATCTGCTATAATGTGGCGTTTAAAATGCATGAGCAGGCTCTGATTTATCTGTAATTTGCATCCACTGGAGCATATCTCCTCTCAGTGCTTCCATTTGTTGTTGGCCGTGTCTGAGAGCGCTGATTGGGATTTCATGCGAGTTTCCAGTGGGGCGTTCAATAGAGTGGGGCGGTTTCAAACGCGCTAAATGGATTTTTGCTTTTTTTGTAATTCCGTGTTAATTACACAATGGAGGAAATGGCTAACTCAAGCATTGGATGGAGCAACACGGGCGAGGTCGTTTTCTGCTGTGAAAGCAGCTAGAACTGCTGACTAGGTCCGAGGCAGATGTGCAGGTGTCAGAGGGGCCATTCTCTGTGTTGTACCAGCTAATATACAGTATGTAGGGTATTTGTAGCTGGCAAACCGTAGCCAGAGCAATGATAAGAGAGATTACAATTACAATTAGGTCATTTAGCAGACGCTTGTATCCAAAAAGTCGTACAATTCCATGGTTATTACATGGAGCAGATAGGGTTAGGCATATTGCTCAAGGATGCTAACAGGTAGGCAAAATCTGGGGCTCGAACCAACGACCTTCCGGATGGAACACGTAGACCACTAGACTATCCTGCCCCCTAGAGAGATGTGGCCTTACTGAAAATAACCATTGTGTTCTGTATACTGTAGTGTTTCCAGTTTTACATTGGGGAAATCAATATTTCTATAGCCACTGCCATCACACCTTCAAATCATGAGTTCATTTTTTTTACCCAAGATCTTGAATAGTGTTGAACTGAAGGCAGACAAATTGTACTTCGCTCGCAATTTCTCTCTCTTCTTTCCCTCACCTCTAGTGGACCTGCAACGTTTAGCCGAGCAGGGAGCTGTTAGCCAATCGATCGCCGCGGGTCTGATGGGTTTAAACGTGTCAGTGTTGTCATGGCAGCAGGGCAGCGCTGACAGCCAAGGCTACAGTGGCTCAAGGTTAGCAGCTGATAGACCAGAGAAACAGACCATTAAAACAGGAGTCGATACCCCTGGACAAGCGAGCCTAAACCCTTCTGCTTCCGTTATAGGTTGTAGAACAGCCATTCACTAATATCAATGTATTGTCCCTCTTGTTTTGTATTCACCACCAGCACTGAGGCTTCTAATTCCATTATAGTACATACACATAAATCAGCACACATTTGAGCTGTTGGCAATATTACTGGAACAGTTTCTATGATAATGTCAATATGATCCCACCAATCTGCTCTCTGAAGCACTGAATGCAGAAGTTATGATTAGGAGTAATCTTAGCAGAGCGTATCAATACAGCGAGAGAGAGAGAGAGAGAGAGAGAGAGAGAGAGAGAGAGAGAGAGAGAGAGAGAGAGAGAGAGAGAGAGAGAGAGTGATACAAGCTACTGTAAGCACTGTTTCCTGTCACCATGCAGATTTAGGCGTCTGTGCTTAAATGCTCTTTGTTCACGCCCTGCCTATGGGTCTATAAGACAGGAGGGAAAGCCTTTGTATATCAAGCTACAACACCTCATGGCTGCAGCCCTGACAGCCTCATTACATGATTCTTCTCCGGTGCTGCTCCATATTGTCCAGCACTGACACACAAGTGTAGATATTACACAACACACATGCAGAGACCCGCACGCACGCACACGCACGCACACACACACACACACATGCATATCCATTTGAGGAGAGTCAAAATGAACTCCAAATTTAACAAGCCTGTTGGGAATTCAGCGCAGGCCATTCTCCTCGCCCAATTTGGGTCTGAGCGCCTTCCTACTTTCTGAGCTACTGTGCTGCTTAGAGCAGACCGGCTCCGCCCTCTGGCCTCGCGTCCGTGTTCGCCCGCCGTCCGCCCATTGTGCACTGCCTTTCTGAATGCCTAATGAAATGCCTCACGCCTTTCAGAGAGACATGGCTAATCTGATGACCTTCCCCAGACACGGCAGCCCGCAGTCTCTCTGCTTAGTGGTCATTACCGCGGCATTAGCATACTGTAGCTCCGCTAACGCTGCCCACACGTGTTCATCATGCTACCCTCATTACAAATGCATACACAGAGAGAGAGAGAGAGAGAGAGAGAGAGAGAGAGAGAGAGAGAGAGAGAGAGAGAGAGAGAGAGAGAGAGAGAGAAAGCGAGAGAGAGAGAGATGTCTTGCTGGCGGTGCAGCTGGCATGTTGCTCCTCGGGGAGCAGTATAGCCCTGTCTACCTGGCACCCCCCACCCCCCAATCCCACCCCACTCCCCCATCCACCTCAGACAGGAGCAGGTCCGCCGGGATCCCCAGGACCTCCTACCAGCCACACACCTGACAGGACGGCTGTCCCACATCTCTACAGAGACCCTATTACACACGTCTCACTGCTAACCATGCAGCGGGCACCAGATGACAAGTTTCCTGGACCCTGTAGTTTTTAGGAAGATGGGGTCAGGCAGACACAGGCAACGGACTGTCACCGCGTGGCTTGGTGATGTCATTTGTTCTCTGGAAGTATGTGCACTCCTGAAGAAGCACACCTGGTGTATAACCACGTAGCATAACACTATTTTAGCTTTGTATATTTACAAACATAGAGGTAATTATCCTTGCCTACAGTAATTGGCCAAAATGCCAGAGGGAAGCCATCATTTCAGATGTAGCATTACTGCCATCTTATGGATGATTCCTGCTACTTCTTGAAGGAATGCAATCAAGTCAAAATTAAATGCTTCGTGAGCATTTTATTGTTGAACATTATTGGACAGATCCTGTCCCATTATTACAATTATCACAATTAAATGACAATTTACAT
The DNA here is from genome assembly GCA_027575585.1 of Percopsis omiscomaycus. Taxonomy (NCBI): domain Eukaryota; kingdom Metazoa; phylum Chordata; class Actinopteri; order Percopsiformes; family Percopsidae; genus Percopsis; species Percopsis omiscomaycus. Next base: position 9,618 of record JAODLI010064840.1, read on the forward strand.
CTTTTTAAAAAAATTTGAAAATCAGGAATTTATTTTACAAGTAAACAGTACACAGTGAGCAATCAGAGCAATCAGAACAGCCAGAAAAACACAAGGTGGATGGTTTCCTACTACCTTGCAGACTGAAAAATCTGCAATCATTAATACGTTTGTGTGTTTGCATATTTTCAGATTGATGAGCTGCGGAGGCCTTCATCCTTGTTAGTGTTTATCATATCAAGTGGAGATGTGCTCTCTGCTACATCTGTAAACACAGAGCTGGAACAAAACAGAAAGTGAGAGTATGATACAAATGAATGGCATATAGATGTAATCAAATAAGTACTGTATAATAAAATGTAGTTTAAATACAAAGGAATAAACATACACACACATAAAGATTCTACAATACTAATCATAATACCTGTCTGAGTCAGACTCATAGGAAGCATTGTGGTCCTTGTGGAGCTCCTCTTTGGAGTGGAAGCGTTTCAGGCCACAGCACTGCACAGCCTGGGCTACAGTGTAATGGGTCCTGCCAGTAGCACAAGCCTCCATCCTGGCCACGCTGAGCTGGGACTGCAGGAACAGGTGTAGACAGCTATCGGACAACAGCACAGGGTTCAGCAGGATCCTGGAGAAGTATATTAAAAGGGACACCCCTCCATTAGTGTCCAGTATGACCCGTGTGTTGCAAACAGGAGTTACAGAAACGTTGCTGTATGGGTTGAGAGGCTAATTACAAGAATTAGGTCATTTAGCAGACGCTTTTATTCACAGCGAATTACAATTACATGCTGCTATTACATGGAGCAGAAAGGGGTTAGGCATCTTGCTCAAGGCTCAAGGATGCTTATAGGTAAGCCGACACCTAGACCGCTAGACTATCCTGCCCCCTACTGGCTGGGAGTCCAACACCCAGACCGCTAGACTATCCCGCCCCCTACTGGCTGGGAGTCCAAAACCTAGACCGCTAGACTATCCTGCCCCCTATTGGCTGGGAGTCCAACACCCAGACTGCTAGACTATCCTGCCCCCTATTGGCTGGGAGTCCAACACCCAGACCGCTAGACTATCCCGCCCCCCAGGCTAAGAGAACACAACATGCCTCTCTCCTGAGTGTTGAGTGGCTGGCACTCCTCTCTACCCCTCCCCTAAAGCACTCATAGATTCACACCGTCCTCTACCTCTTCCCCTATAGCTACGTGCACGTCCATATACAGTTGTGTTTCCAACATAAACAGTGATATGGGACAGAAATCTGGGGTTCGTGGGGCTCTATGACGCAATCAAGGAATGCCCGGTGCCGTTCAGGTCATTATTAAGTTATTTACATTAATATTTACAGCATTTAGCAGACGCTTTTGTCCAAAGCGACAGTACATTTGCCAATAACTGAAATGGTCATACACCAGTTATCGTAAGCAAACAACATTCTGTTAGAATAATGACAGCAGCATGTCATTAGGGCCATGTTACAGTAGCTATACATTTTGCAACATGCAGTACATAATATACCGTTCAATCCTCAAAGCAATTGCTAAGCCTAAAGAAGTGTTACATTTTCTGATGATCTAAGAAGGAAATGGTATTTTTTTTTATAGATAGAAAACAAAGGTGGAAGATTAAGGATTGTCAAGGGATTGTCATAAAGAATTTCAGTTAGTAGGAGTGTCAGTTGCTGAGGTACCCAGGTGGATTCTGAGGAGGTGAGTCTTAAGTGTCTTGTGGAAGACGGGTAATGACTCTGCTGTCCTTACTGCTGCCAGAAGCTCATTCCACCATTGCAGGGCCAGGACAGAAAATAGTCGAGACTGGGTTGAGCGACTCCTGCGCAGAGTGGGCAATGCCCAGCTCAGCGAGGGTCGATAGAAGGGTCTGGTGGTTTACCGTGTCAAGCGCAGCAGACAAGTCCAAGAGGATAAGGAAAGGAGAAAGAGGAAAGGAGAGATCTGTAGGTCTGTAGTTCTGGGCTGCGGATGCGTCTGGGTAGGTTTCTTGAGTATTGGTCTGACTCTAGCCATTTTAAAGGCAGCTGGAACCGAGCTTGTGGGCAGAGAGGAGTTGATCAAAGAGGTGAGGAATGGCAGGATGTCATTTGAGATGGCTTGGAGAAGAGGCGGGATAGAGGGGGATAGGGTCGAGTGGGAAGGTGGTGGCCATGTTTGTTACAATGTGATTGCGAGTGATTTGACCTCTTCTATGGAGAGGGAGAAGAAGGAGTTTAGATTACTGACAGGCAGTGTGGGACATGTAATGGGGACATGTAAAGACATGTAAAGGAGCGGCTAATGTGAGTAGAAGAAGGCTACTAAATCATCAGCTTACAGAGAGGATGGAGGAGGAGGGGTAGAGGTTATTGGAATACTTAGCCTAGCAGGACTGTTTGTTGTTTTCTTTTGGATGTTTTCTGGAAGACTTAATTTGTCATTGTGTGCCCACTGTCTTTGTGTCAGATGAGCTTCAAAAGCTAGCTGTAGCTACGTGGCCTGGCTAACAGCTTTCAAATACGCAATTAAACACCATACACAGCAGACACCTATTGAGCCTCCTGGCCAAAACCACTTGCTAAGCTAAAAGCAATAGTACTAAGCCAAAGACAGCGCTATCAACTACTATCTAGAAATAATTTGTATTGCTACTTATAGATTACTGGAGATAGAACACAGCTCAACTGGTAGACAAAGTGTACTGACTTGCACCTTATTTACAAGTTATCTAAAACTGAGAAATACAATGAAGTTGTATCCTCTTGTCTGTACAAGTCTGTAGAAAAATGCATATCATGTGATCATGTGGTTTTTGTGTAAAATATTCAGACCTTGGTTATACTGTGCATTTGCTGTACTGTGTAAATGTTTAACAATTTATTGACTGAGCAACATGTCCTACTCACTGTTCCAGGAACATCTGCAAACCTTTCATCCTGTCAGTGATCTGCTGGGCATTATTCAGACTGAAGAAAGGGTTTTTGGGGGGCAGCTCTGGTAACTGCACCCTGCAATTAAAACAAACACAACCTCACAACAACTGGAGCCATGGGGCTAATCAGGAAATGTATTGATATAATTATAACCACTTGTGTAGTTCTATGTAATTGTTCATTATCACATGTATGTATTATTTTATATAGATCTTTATTGTTTGTTTGTTTACCTGTTGTCATAACAGCAAAAGTGACTTACTTTAACATAAAATGTTATTTAGCAGCCTTCTTCACAGGAATTACAAAGGGCTTTAGAACGGAGGTAAATATTCTGTGGAAGGGACTTACATGAGCATTGAGTTTGCTTGAAGTTTCTGTCTAAGCCATACAAATTCACTGTACCTTCTCCTCACACACGAGACCTTTTTGGTAAAGCACAGGCTGTTAGTCTGGGAACAAAACAAAACAAAGGGAAGTACTTTACAAAGGCTCACTGTTTACATGTACAGACTGCGGATATAATGCTGTATTTGTACTTACATGTAAACAGATTTCATAGTCCATATAGGCATGCCAGAAGTCATTCTTTCGTATTCGCGGATCTCGTACCCAGACACTGATCACTTGCTGCATGGTGAAGTGAAGAAACACTGAAATACTGTACTTGACGAAAAAGAGGAATTTTAAATGGGAGATAGAGGAAGTGTAATAGGATACACATAGAATCACAGCCGAGGGGAACTCCACAAACACTCCTTTGTTGCAATTTCTGTAAGGTGTCACTCAGTCAGGAATTCCAACCAGTCTGACTAGACCATTATAAAAGTCCCAATCTATTCTGCTGGCCTACCTGATTTAGCACGTTATCCATACTTGCTTGGCGTTTATCATTCCAATTCTAATCTTAACATTTACAAGTGTTACATTCAAGTCAAACGTTATGCTCTGAGCGCAGCATCTCATGTGTTATTATTCAACAGTTTTACTGTCTGAAACAGGTGCAAAGGTTTCAAAATAAATGTCATGTGATGTTAATGTTAAATCCCATTCCTTAACACACTGGTACAAGCATAATTTCATTATGTATGTCATCCTGACACATTCATTTTACTGCTGACCAGTCACCATGTGACAGATAAGTAGTGAAACAAGAAGGCTCACAAATGGTTTAATTTATTCACAGATACTTCACAGATCAATGGTCAAGAATTACAGTAGCAGGCATTCTTTTCGAAAGGTTTAAAATTCAGCTGGTTGTCCCATAACAGTCCAGTCATGGGAGAAAAGTCAAGTCAGGACACATTTTAGACACCCTATATGAATCACGACTGTGTCATTACTGTGAAAGAAGTGAGCAGTCTCATTCTGTAGCTAAAGTGCTAATTGTAAGAATTTGGTTAGCCGGTGATGGTGCAGGTCCCCACAATCCTCAATCCTCACTTCTAAAGCCAATTCTTACTAAGTTTTCCTTTAGAAATACAATGCCTTGATACATACATGACAAGGCATCACTTTGGGAAACGACAAGCAAATAAAATAAAAAATGAACATTTGACCTGGACCAAAAGAAGGACGAAAACGATTTGGTTAAGAGCATCTCACTAGACATACAGCAAATTAGTTGCTATGCAAGATAATCGGGTACACTCAATCACAGGAGTAATACAATAACAAAACACAGTGAAAGTTTGCCTACAAACAATACACACAATACCAAACAGTACAATTACACACATTTAAACAATACAATCATTGGCTCTAACCAAATGAGTAGGTCTGCTAGAGGTACAGTATGGTTTAACAGTAGTTTGACTATTTTGCCTATAAACTTCTCCTATATAAAACGCAGTTTACTACGAAATGCTACCTCTGATTAAAACATGTCCACAGTGATTGTGTCTGCTACATGGTACAGTAACACGAGGCCTAAACTGCTACAGGTTAGTTCAATCCCAAGTGCTTCACAACAAAAGGTTCGTATCCAGTCTGCCGTCTTCACAAAGGCACAGTGACCTCGTCGAGCACCACAGGAATGAGAGCACTTAAAATTCATCCCCACCGCGGTTCTCGCCCCTGCCAGAATCCGTAAATCCACCTGCAGCAGGACATCACTTCACACAGTGTGCTTCTAATGTCAGCTGAAGGAGGTGCGCACCGCGGAGGGTACACCAAGTCTCGCAGCTGAACACAGCTGTTTGTCGGTTCACCTTGCACAAACCTCTCACCCATTCTCTCACACACACACACACACACACACACACACACACACACACACACACACACACACACACACACACACACAC
>JAODLI010064851.1:0-36430 GCA_027575585.1 Percopsis omiscomaycus
GGGTACAGCCATTTAAAAACAAAGTACTAGTAGGGTACAGCCATTTAAAAACAAAGTACTAGTAGGGTACAGCCATTTAAAAACAAAGTACTAGTAGGGTACAGCCATTGGGAAGAGTCCTACACTCTTTTCCGGGGTCGGTGTTTAGCGAAACACACGGCTAAGAGACACGTCACATTGGGTCCTTACCAAAGGGAAGGGGGGGCGGCATGGGCAACCATGGTGCGGCAGGGAAAGGAGGAGGCGTGAAAGGGAAGGGGAATCCTGGGATAGCCGACCCAGGAGGTGGAGCAGCTCCTGCTGTCGCGTCGGTGGTGGTCCGGCTAGGACCTGCTGGGGGGGGGACACACACACACACAGTGTTGATTCTGCACACGCATACATGTGGCACAAGATGCTTTACCTGGAGAGAACTGGCAAGTGTCATTACCGGCTCCCTGTGCAGCTTCTGTGTTGCTGGGGGGAGCGTCTGCAGCCGCAGCCCCGGGAGGGGGCACACCAGGGAAGGGTCCCCAGAAGGGGAACATCCCAGGTGGGAAGCCTGGTAACAGTCCTGGGGCTCCTGGCGGAAAGCACACATAACTACTCATCAGCCCTGGTAAAGGGGGTAAAGCCTTATATCGAAGCACTTTTATAGGGGACCACATATTTAATTGACGAAATATTTACATTTTGAAATAATACTAGATTGTCTTATAGTGCCCCTATAAACCCAAATGTCCACACCAGATCACCGTATACAACTGTACATTGCTTTACTGGTTTAGGGGAGGGGTAGAGAATGATGAGACTAGCCACTCCTCTCTACCAAAACAATGATTTTGAAACACTGGTTTTTAGGGCTGAACGATTTAGAGAAAATATCGGCAAGGGATATCCTGCTAAGCTCAAGAGTAGAGCGTAAACTAAGCATATAAAAAATTATATTTCCTTCCAGCGAATCTGTTAATTACACCAATATTGTGCATGGAAACTAGTTTGTGATGATAGAAAAAGTTTTTTATAAAGATTGCCGATTGTATTTTCCTTGTCTGAACAACCAGGAAATGCCCTTGTCTAAAGTTCACGAGGAGTGTGAGCTGTAGTCTTCTTAATTAATGTACAAGGCATATAAAAACATTTATTTTTCACAAAATCTGTTAATTACACCATAACATTGTCCTTGTGAAAAAGCACAAAGAAGACAGAGATTGCTAATTCCAAAGCACTCTAAGCTACAGAAATAGCCGACAAGCACAAGACAAGAAAATGAAGTAGTACTGTAAGAGTATTAGGCTGTTTCGCTGTCACACACAACAAATGTCAGTTTTTTAATTTTTTATAAATAGTGGTTAACCGCCAAACCGCAGTGATACATAGCTTTTTTACCACTGTAAGACAAAACCCATACCGCCACAGCCCTGCTCATGCCCGCCCTCAACTTTCTCTAGTCTGTGCACTTTTAATGTACAAGAGACAACACGTGAGAATGGATGTTTTGGTTAGGCTATTTTTTACTGGTAGTGGCCCCAAACAGGGCTAATTTAGTGTATGGTATGTCAACTCAACTGTACACACACAGCCGCGATAGCATAACATTCACTTTTCCCAGCCATCCAGTGATGTCTAAAGCAAAGGGTTGTGTTCATAGCAAACGTGACACAGGTTTTAATTGAGTCTTCTACTAGCCATAGCTGTGTTGTCAGTGGGACTGGGTTTTGACATGAACATGGGCTGCATTGTCCAGTTAGAATCACCACCCTATTTTGAACTCTGTTTCACTCTACCTGGATCGGTTTTCATTTTAAAAACCTCAAATGTACTACCCCACCCACATTTAAGCCAAACTGTGTGTGACCCTTGTCCTAAGACGTTTATACGACCACACCTGGCCACGTGAAACTATTCATGAACCAATACAACATTAGGCATTCAAAAGACAGTTTGCGCCTCTCACCGTTAGCAGGAGGGGCTGCTGCGGCATTGGCGGGGGCTGCTGGGGCCGGAGGCGGGGCTTGGGGCGTGGCAGGAGTCTGGTTGGCGTTGGATGCTCGTAGGACGTCCATTCGACAGGTGGGACAAGTCTGCTGTCTCTGGAACCAGGAGCGCAGGCAGCTGGGGTGGAGGCAACGTACAGGAAACAATGTACATCTCAATCATCAAAGACACGGTTAGAAAATACCACATACCAAATGCAACAGTTCAAGAACAGGTAAACACTGACAAATGTAACTGTGGAGGTTGTGGTCAAATGGAATGCAGATCTTCGGGATATACCTGGAGTGGAAAATGTGATTACAGGGCAGCTTCTTGGCTCCGGTGACCATTTCCTCTCGACAGATAATACACACATTGTCAGAGGCCTGCAGATCTTCAGGAGTTGCATCTGGGTATCTAAGCAAAAAAACAAAAACAAACAATGAGTCAGTGTTGGTCTATATGCATTGACATTTTTAAATTGCAACAAGAAGCCAAACAAGAAGATCCGTACGTTTCTGAATATATTAGACTGTAGATATAAAGTCATATACAAAGGCATACAATAGATTTAGCATTTCATATCCAAAACCTTACAGTGTATTCATGTTGCGGATGGCCCTTCGAGACATGATGGCGTCTGTCACAGCTTTCTTGAATTGTCTGAGGGGAACAGTACACAATACAAAATAATACATGTTTTGACTGCTATTGTAGTTCATGATTACAAAGAAGATGGACTTGTATCGTTAATCCTGAAACAACTTTATGAAGCGACAGCAGGTGACTTTGTCTTAAGATATAACAAGAAAACAGAAAACTACACTGGCACCCCACTTCTGACCATCAATGCCCAAAAGCACCGACATCCTTAGAGAATGTTTCCAATGAAGCAGAGGAACACGAGAGGCCTGCTGGTGGCTCACCTCATAGCCAGGTACATGGGCCGAATGGCAAACAGGGGGAAAGTGTGGACCTTGATCATTATTGTCATGAAAGCCATGTATAGGAGCACTTTGATGAAACCTGCAGGACAAGCAGATACGCATAGAATTAGTAGTAGTCAGTCAGTCAGGCAACGTTCCTGTGGAATCGGTTACAGGAGCCGTACCGGTGAAGAGCTCCGTGTACAGCATGTAGACAGCCTTGTTGTCCCAGGGGTTGTCACTCTGCAAGTCGATGGTGTGAAGTAGGTACTTGATAAAGGTCGTCAGTACCATGGTTAGCAGGATAGCGTACTGGAGAAGGCACAGAGACTATAAAAGGATCTTCTTCGCAAGGGTTGGCACCGTCTTGTATACAGAAAGTGTTAGTTCGTCATTTTAATTGACAGACGCAAGTAAAACTACTTTTTTCTTCTTCATGCATTTACATAAACCGATCATAAAAAATGTCTACTCAAGATTTCGACTGGCAATTAATCCAAGTGGATAATTTGTTTGATTGGAATGCTATATTGAACAATGTATGCTTATTCTCAACCATCAACAAAGAAAAAATGATTAACACTACGAATATCACTTTTGTATCCGAGATATTAGTGTAATGTAATGTAGGCCAGCGTGTCAGCAAAAAGAAGTTTGTCCATAGCTCTTGGGCTCTCCAGTGTGCAGGTCAAAGAGTTAAGGTCCTGGCACACTGAATCCGAAATTATTCGTATGCGTTCTTTCGTATTCGTCATCCTAAAAATTGGTCACGCACAGAAATCTTGCACAGTGAAGTCCGATGCGTATGAATTAACCCGAAAACATTGTTCAAAGTATTGAACGATCATCCTGACGCATAGGTTGAAGTGTGGGCTACGGAACACCGTTTAGCTGCTAGAGCGCAACCACTGCGCTCTCTTGCGTATGCTTTGAGATCAGTAGGCCATACCTGCCATCCCCAATTTCAAGCTGCTCGGCAACAAGCTGCTCGGCAACAAGCTGCTCGGCAACAAGCTGCCACAATGTATCCTTCAGTCTACCTCTTTGTGAGGATATAATTTATGGAAAAGAGGAACGGTTAAGATTCAATACAATAGTCTTTAGCACATCTAAGTGGCACACTGGGGTGGGAAGGGGTGGGTGGGCACTGTTAAGTTGTCCCCGATTTATCTTTTATTTGTTTTAGTTCTCTATGTAATTTTATATCTTTATTTAAAAAAAAAAAAAAAAAAAAACAGTGTGGTTGTTATTATTTTCAATTACTTAGACTAAATAAAACAACAATTTAGGTATACGTCTGTTGGTGTCATTTTGGTAATGCTGGGCCCTTCACGGCTTTGTACGGTTTGTCTTTTGGTTCAGTATTCGAAAAGAAGCAGGATAACCGTTCCACGACAACTGTATTACTGTTGTTCTCATGTTTATATATATATATATATATATAACAATCTACATCTCCGTAGTCTTTACACTGTTTGTCTGCCTTGTAGAGACAAGGATCAGTTTATCAAATGTTATTTTGGATGATGACGGTGGCTCTGAGTGGTCAAGCAACTCTCTAAACCCTTTTGACGATGTAAAAATCGCAGAAAAATCGAACCTGTTCCGAAAACTTTATTGACAGACGAATTATTTCGGAGTCGGTGTGTAAACGAAAATTGACACAACGTGAGGTCATATTTTTTTAAACATGCGACAATTTAGGATGAAGAAACCAAATGACACGGAGTGCAGTAAAATACAAACCTCAAATCCAAAGACCAGCTGGACCGAGGCTCCTCGTGTGATTATGCTGTGACAGGCGTGATTGACAAACAGAAAGTCCAGGACTCCAAGCAGTGCCATGAGAGCTGAAGGAGAAGAGGGGTAGACAACGCAATAGCAATGTTTGCTAAACATATGACAAAACAAGGGCCTTATCGTTCACCAAAAATAAACAAGGATATTCAGCAGTTCCTAGAAATCCTGAGATATTTGTTTTAAACTAACAGCTGCTAGATCAAATAGTGGGTCAAGGTCCCTCATTTTTAGAAGCCATTGTTGGTAGATGTGCCATGACGCACTAATTACATCTTTCTTTTAAAAAGCATTACAAAATGTTCTATGATTATACAAAACGACTGCTGAAATAATGAGAAAGCTGTTCCCATCCATATCTTTGAACGTGCTCCTGATTTTTCATTTGTGGTGTTAAAATGTCACCCTCCTGGCCCTGGTGCGACCAAACTAGAAATAGTTAAAGTAATATTGGATCCAGGGAGATTTAAGCTATCAATTTCAGTTAGCCTGGATCATTCATCAGATAGCAATTATTGACTGAGGAGCGATTGATAACTTTCGAGTAATGTTCTACAAATGCATAAGTGAAGGATCCTTACAGGTAAGCCAACTCTGGGGCTCAAACCCACGACCTTCTGGCTGAGAGTCCAACACCTAGACCACTAGACTATCCTGCCCCTACATGATGTTACATGATGCTGCACTTATTCTGGGAGTTGAACTGTTGAACTGGTGGTTAACCAGTTCAACTGTTGATAAATGTACTAATTTTAAGTCACTTTGGATAGAAGAGTCTGATAAAAGCTGTAAATGTAAATCATTCAAGATAATAGCTGTTTAGGTTCATTGCTGTGCATGCTGGCCCAGGATAAACATACCATAATTTGCATACAGTTACTTCAAGTTTAGCAAAAAGGCTGTTTCAGAACATCTTTCCATCTGTGATCCGGCCTTAACTTTGGCTAGTCCAAAAAAAAAAAAAAAAAAAAAAAAAAAAAAAAGACCACCACAAACAAATCCACATTTAATGTCTCCTGCAAAATTAGGGCCGTAGCAAATATTAGTCTTATATTGTGTACTCACATAGAACTCTAAAGTGGAAAACCCAGGATATGTTTGGGCTCCTTTCCATCTAGAGGGCAAAGAGAGATAAGAAATTCATTAATAGCTTGATGTTCATTGCAAAAATCACTCATGTGCATCCAAGCATGGACTCAACTCTCTGCCTAATGAGCTTTGCCAGCGGTTTTCAAACTGTCTAACATGCTAAATTAAAAAAGTGTAATTTGACCAATGGAAAAGTAAAACATATATACACGTTATAAAAATAGTTAAATAGACCAAGTTCAAAATGGACTCCTGCAAAAGCATTTCATCACTAGTTTCAGAGGCACTGATCTAGATAGTGCTCCGGCACCATTACAGACACACAGTAACACCGTAGTTACATTTATAGTTTTAGTTTCGGGCTCACAGCCTTCTGTTATTCATGGCTACTGTCATTTCAAATCTGCTCAGTAGCCTTTGATAAATCCTCTCCCCCCAGACTGACAGACTGATTTGTAGAGTGGAATAAATAGTGGAGCTTCCAGATTTAGGCTGATCTTATATTAAGTGAACTGTATATGACTAAAAGGTGAGTTAAAGTGAAGAAAACTTAAGTGCAGGTGGGGTCTGTGCCATCACTCACAAAGTCCACCCGGTCCTCTGCGAGCCAGTGGAAGCACTTCAGGAATAGCAGCAGGGTGAAGAGGGCCACAAAGCGTGGGGAAAAATCATCCCTGAACACGGTGAAGGCCAGGCACGTCTCGGTCACGGCATACCAGGAGCGCTCTATCAGATGCTGGGGATTAAGGGGTGGGAGAAACAAATGCAAATGAAGACCTGTCATCTAGGGGCGGAACAATCATTATTATGAATTGGAAATGTTTTAACAGGGACAGTAGCATGATTGAACTGACTGAAAATTGGACTGAGTCCATTTTGGCCTAATACAATTTAAGGGGAGGAAAACATTTCCCGTAAAGTGGCTATGGTTAAAGCAGCAAGGCTAATCTATACAAAACATGAGTATCTTACAATACATAAAATAAAACTCAAGAAACATTTAGAAGGGCACAAAGCATTGGAACTCTTATCCAAGTCTAGAATCAGTAATAAATCCGTAATCAAATTACATGATCTATTTGGCAGCAGTTACGTGAAGCAGCAATAACAGAATAAATTAAAAAAGGAAATAAGAAATCACAAAATGACTACCTCCATTTCTGCAGCCCTCAGCTGCCCGAAGAAGACTTTCCTCATGAACTTTCCCAGCAAGAACACCAACACGAAGGCCTGGATGTATAACACCTGCCAGCCGAGACACAGACGACATTTAAAATCTAACCGTGGTTTTTCAGTTTCACTTCCAGACACACACGTGTCCACAGTCAAGAACACATGTTGGCGATGAGCTCTCCAACACACTTTATTTATTACAAACACGGAAGGGAATTTTGAGATATAGTGCATGTTCTATGAAAGTTGTGGTCAATGTGAGTTTTATTATTTTTATGTAGTTTTATTGACGTTTCATGTCACGAAGCCTTTCTTTTTGGGGGTCATGGTAAACGAAACACAGCACAAAACAAACACACACCACCCACAGAGGCAGGCAGCAGGTTTGTCACCACCTACACACACCATTACTCACCGCCATACTGGGGCTGCTCTTAGTAAGGTAAACGACGGTTGGGTAGAACTGGTGTTTGAGGAGGTAGGCATGTGCCACTACTGCTCCAGTCAGTGCAAGACTGGTAGCTGTCACCAAGGCCGCTCGAACCATTATGGCCTCTGCTACAGAAACTATAGGTAGGGTTAGTGGAAGAAATGGTTATTTCATGTAAAAACCAATACCGGTATACAGTATATTAGACCACATACAGAACACACACTTCAAGTTCAAGGTGATGGATCCGGTTTTGGTAACCGTATTGGTAATCATAAAGCCGAATGTTAGAAAGATTTCCTGATATTTAAATTCCACATTTCCCTGGTAAAATTATTATTTATGTATTGATTTAAGATTCCCTTTGCAAGAGTTCCAACACCGATAAAACAGCGACGTCAACCTTATTTGTAATTAGCTAACTAATACTAGCTAGCTTAGCTTCTTGCAGCATAAAGTCTGCATTCGACAGGTAGCTATCCTTGTGACAGCCTGCCAACTGACAGACCTTTAGTCAGTCAGTTGTCTGTAGCATTAATGTTACTGGTTAACATGAAAACGTTGTTTATTGTACGTTAGCAGCGTTCTGTCAGCTAGCCCCTAGATGGGTTAGCTGCTAGCATTAGCCTGCCAGGTACATTGTCAAGAGTGGACTCACCGACCCGCAACACTTCTTTGCTCAAATGTTAGCTGTTTCCTCGACTGCGTGTTGACGAACAATAACGCTAGTTATTCCATTTCGTTTATTTAAAGTAGCCCTTTTCGTGACATTTATTCTCCTCGCCCCTGCACGTCTGACTACGTGTTTATCTTTGGCTTGCTACTTCAAGTGGCCACCTCACATCCGGCTGCTGGGCTCATTGTGCGCACGTACATTTCCCAACATAGTTACGCTCATGTGTCTTACGTCAGTTAAAAATCTAAATGTAACTTATTAGAGCATTTTCATGTATTGTTTAAGTCCCCGCATTACTTGCGCAAGGATGGCCAGGCCTCCAAATTAACTTTTGGGTGTTTTGGTTTGTAAGAGTGTGGACTCACTGGACTGTGGCGGCATGCGGTAGAATCACGCAATATTCCACAAGAGTTACGGTGAATACCAACGTGGACCAATAGAAAGTTGTCAAGAGACTTAGCTTTTGAAGTGGTAAGTGTCAATAATGTTAATGACAAAGTCAAAATGTTACACAAGATTATTTTTTTTGTTTAAATATTCTGTAATGTCATTCTGTAATTTTGTTCAACTACACAGACAGTAAATATCTTACATCAACCTCATTGAGAGATTCACTGAAGAAAAGCAGGAACTGCTTCATTACCATAATATTCTGTGTTGCACGTTATGCAGTTAGAGCAGCATGTTTTACTAAGCACTCAAATAGCGAAATAACAGTAAACTGTAAGGAATTTGCAAAAACAAATCATTGATACCAAATAACCGGTTTATTTTATTGTGCTAATGAAGTCAATTATCTATTGACATAATGGTAATGTACCCACACCTAAAGTTGACATGCCTCCACAAAATGAGTGCACACTATTGTTAATACAGCGAGCATGGAAAATACAGTCACTCTTTAACTCGATAGTACAAACGTGAATCAGTAACGACGAGGTCCATATTCAGACTACCTCACAAATTACTACCTCTATTGTAATAGATGTTAACATTCAGAATGTTGCATTAGCTTATGGCATGTTAAACTTGTTCAGTGATTGATCTCGCATCAAAAGGCTATCAGGTTGGCATACATATTTTATTAAAAGGCTGTAACTCAGTGTTTCTTTCTAGCAGTAGAGGGCGAGAGGCTATTAAAAAAAAAGCATTTGTTATATTTGAGCCTAATAGTAAACATATTTGCATCTATACCTTAATTGTAAATATCTGACAATTAGACAACAATGTAAATGGGGAGAAAAAAAAAGGGTAAAATTCCAAGTTGTCTGACATAAGGCAAAGTTGTGATAAACAAGTCTGTCATTGAAAAACTAACTGAAAATCATTTGCAAAAACAGAAACATAATGCTTAACACCGAACCGTCTCCAGATGCGTACTGGAAACTCGTGCCCTTATTAGATGTTGACGTCGGTGGTGTGGAGTGGCGTTGTGTCTGTAGATGCTACTTGGGCTAGTCTTTTCTCTCCAGGTGTTTTGTTACCGTCTTTGAACAGCTGGATTCTGGCCTATTGCATCTCTCTATCCAGAGTTCAATATCCCCTCCCACAGTAAGTGTAAACAGTTCAGCCATTAAGACCACCTTAAATTAGAAAATCACCAAGTGGAAAAAAGAAAGAAAAAAAAGTTTAAAAAATAACCGTTAAAAAAAAAAAAAGTACAAATAATCTCCCAAGCTCATCATTAGGACACAGAAGAGATAGGGTTGAGAGGCGAGCCCATTTGTGTCAGCACCTTGTCCAGCCACTGGAGGGGCCCATGCAGGTGCACCTCTATCCAGCAGGGGGTGCTAGTGACATCTTGACGGTGGTACTCCGCTCCCCAGCCCTGTGGAGGGTAAATGTTAATGTTCTGTAGGTAGGATTTTAGAGCTATGCATTTAGTGCAATTTGCTAGAAATGCCACAGACAGCTATCAGTGAGTGAAATGCTTTGTGAGAATATCTGCTCTGGTAGATAGCTCCTGCCTCTATACAAGTCGATTTAGATTTTTGACACCGCCTGACAGAATTCTGGCCAATAAGGGGCTCTTTTCCCCGATTGGTCCAGTGAATCTACCTTGCCTGTCAATCACACGAATGCCACAGCTTCAACAGGTTTGTCAATGGTGCCAATACTCCGAGGAGTTTTATTTTTATTTTTTGATAGAGTACTTTATATTGAGGTAACAAAGCCGTTGGTTTAACAAAAGATCAGTAGCACAACAATTGTTTTTTTTATGCCGAGGAAACTTGAGAATACATACTACAACCAGCTTCCTAGAAGCGTTAGAAATGTATTTTTGAGAAACAATGCAAGTCATTGAAGGTTCATTACATAGCGTGATTAAAGCTTTGTAAATTGACAATATAATAAAAATAAAAAATAAAGTACAGATGTATCCATTTATATTAAAGTACGGTAGACTAAACATTACAGTTGTATCGCGCCCCATGAGGACAGATTTATTGCCTTCACAATTGCGTGCATGTTTCGGGCCTTAACGAGTTCCACCTGAACCTCTCACCTTGACAAAGCTCATCCTAATGGTGCACATCTTGGTGAGCTCGTAGACCGCCTCAAAGCCGTGGTTGACAGACTGGGCCAGTAGCTGGGCGAACTCCTGGTTGTTGAAGATCTTAAGGCTACAGCCGCTGGGGATCTTGCAGACGGTGGTGGGATGGAAACCGTGGTGGTAGTTGCAGTTGCGGCTCTGGACAAAGATGCTGGTGTCGCTGAGACACTCGGCGTACACTTCGCCGCCCACGTAGTACAGGTGCACTCCTGAGTTAGAGGTAGACACAAATAGGTGGGGACATTTATACCACTGTAACCATAACAATCTTTCATCTAGAAGAAGCTAATATTGCTCAAACTTTTAAAAGGCTTTACTAGGTATATATCGCCCCCCCCTCATTCACAACTGGAGTTCATGGACATATTTCAGTTAGTTCTAATTGACACAGAACTGCATGAAATGTGAATACGCATTGAAAATAACTACAAATAAAAACTGTATCTGAATTACATTTCTTCCTCTTTCCAACATTCCATGTTGTCCTCTATGTTATATTTTTACATTCTTGTCTGCGTGTGTAATGAGCACGTCGGCATAACAAATCGATCATCTCATCGCGCTCACTCAGAAAGGCGTCTCTAGCATTCGCTTTCGAGTGCGTTCTAGGAACTACTAGCTCTACCTTTGCCGATGTGACGGCGAGTGTTCTCGATGGTGGAGTTGCGGTTGACGTTGGACAGCAGGCCGAGACAGAAGCGATTCTTGTTGTTGGAGGGGTCGGTGAAGCCGTCCACCAGCACACTGGTCGACGAGGCGTGGTAGGCCTCGCCCACGCGGTTATTGAGCTCATAGTAGACAATGGAACACCAGTGACTGGGCTCCTCGTACTCCACGGGCTGCACATCTGGCAAGTCAACAAACGGGTCAGTGTTAGCGCATGTCGCGTTTTGAGTCAACGTCCGCATAGCACAAGGGTTTAGTAAGTACAAGTGGCAGGTGGTTGCATTGATGGTACAAATCATCTGTAATATCACAACTGCAAATCAAGCAGAAACATTTTTTAAAGCTCCTCTGATGAGAATGATCTCATTTACACAACTTATGAGCACAAAAAAATCCACTCAAACTGTGCGTAGTGAATCACTGATTAGTCTAGATTTCGTAGCCACCAAAATTTCACTCACTGTTTATTGTTAATTATACAAACCCATTCAGTTGTGAATGTTATGGTGACCGATGTAATGGAGAAAATGTAAATGCTAAAGGGTGTGGTGTTTGTTGCCTCCTCACCTCCCCTGGGCATGTTCTGAGGCACCAGGCTGGTGCTGGTCTCCATGGACTGGCTCTCTGGGCCCAGCTGCTCATCGGGGGGCATGTAGGCTGGAGGTGGGGTGTCAGCTGGAACATTGGAGGAACAGTTAGGGGGTGAGACCAGTTGTTGCTGCTGGCAAATGGTGAGCGTCTGTCTCTCTCTCTCTCTCTCTCACATGCGGACGCGTATCCCATGAGTCAAACAATCACTGCCCCCATCCACCACCCACCCCCTCCCCGGAAACGGTGTCACATTTCCATCGCTCGCTAAACTGACCGTTCCCGGCAGGGCTGCAACTTGAGCCATTAGAGCCCGTTCTGAATGACGGGTGGAAAAAAATATTCTCCAAGAAAAATAAATAAATATTCACAGAACCAATCACACCAAGCATGAATGTAAACCATGATGAATGATGCTACTCGGGGTGGACTGCGAGCTGCCATTAAAAGCTTCCTTCTGTCTGAAGGTCTGCCACTGGATGTGCATCAGCAAGTAAAGCCTGGCACAGAACACAAACCAAGCTGACAGTGTTGTAGCTTGTGTGCGATAATAAACAAGTTGTATAGCAGGATCAAAATAGCAGTCCGTTGTCTGCCAATAACAACTACAAATATGGCTGAGGACCTCCAACCAGTGTTTGGTCTGCTATGTTGTTTAACGATTTATGAAAAACATTCACAGAGTCACGGATCGCTACAAAGAAGCTTGGATGTCACTCGGTTAGCAGACAACATACCTGGGAGCTGGAATGGACTGGAGGGGCCCGAGCTGGCTGGGGAATTGGGGTAGGTGCCACTGCTGGCCGGGGAAGGCGGATAGGGGGAGTTGGGGGAGATGGGGAAGGAGCCCCCGCCCCCGCCGGTGCTGCTGCCCCCGCTGTGCGGCTGCTGGAAGGATTCGGGGAAGGTGGCGTTGAGGGGCATGTGGGGCTCGTTGTGCGTGAGGTTACGGAACTGCACCAGCAGGCTGTGCTGGGGGTTGAACTCGCTGTGACGTGGAACCAGGACAGGGGGCAGCACTGCAGGACACACAGGGAGGGAAGGGAACATCGTTTTGGTTTTATTTTCTAAACATTGGCTTATATATAAAAATCTATAAGTAATTTATTTATAAATGTAGTTTAATTTCATTAAAAAACAAAACAGTTTTCCCCAATGCTGTGTAGGACATGTTTGTGCAAGCTTCAATAAAAGAAGCTTGCGGCCTCACTCGTTCACGCACACGTATAAAATATACGGTTTGTCATCGTATCATGTTTCCTATTCTTAAAGTATGGCGAGTCATTATATGACAACATCTAGCGTCCCAAAACACATTACAGGGCGACACATTGTAACAAAGGATTCACAATGCAGCCCTCCCTTACAGTTCCCAGTAATTACACAGAATATGACATAGAAAAAGCATACGTTATTTGAGTTATTTGAGCCAGAGTCTCTTTAAAATAATAGGTAACCCTTTGCAGGGTCAATAAACCGGGAATTCCTAAAGAGGCCATTGGCCTTTGTGAAAATCTAACCACAGAGGTCATTTTCATTTATCCATTCAGGGGTAGAGTGCATTTCCTTAATCAGGATTTTTTAATCAGACTTCATTGAACTTCTAACCGTCTTTAAGCTTTCAGTGACTACCGAGATCCAATTTAAAGAACACTGTATCATGAGTGATGGCGTGTCTAAGTGACATGCCATGAATCCAGGGCCTTGAAAAGGTCAACAGAGAGCAGGTAGTGTCGTCAGCCCTTAGCCTGTGCCAGAGACAGACGGGCTTTATCTTTAGAGTCACCCATTAGATTGTGTGATGTTGTATAAGAGGTTGAGGGAAGGCAAGAGGCTGGGTGGTTTGGGGAAAGTGTAAGGAGTGCAGTCAAAGTGGAATACGCATTTAGCGTGGAGCTTTCGGTGGGCCACACCCCAATGCGGAGAGCCCTCGGGCTTATAATGCAATAAGAGTCAAAAAGAGCCGGCAATATTGATTTTCTGTGCAACGGCAGGGTGGGGGTGGAGCAGGCCCATATGATGACAGTGCTGCCTCCTGACCTCTGAGGATTTGTTTACCAGCTCCACAGCCTGCTTAGAGCTTTAGCCCCACTATTGGAATCCGCCAGCACATTCGTGCTTTAACCAATAATACATAAGATTATTAAATCACAAATGTACCAATCATAACTATTATTAGTGGCCTAAAATATTAGGAACTCCATGTTTACATTTCGAGTCAATATACTAAAAACATACAAAATACAGTGGTTTTATAGAGCCAGATATTCTAATTAGGTATACAGTAACAACTTTATTGATAAATATCAATGTTTTTAAATGTAGCCTCCGTGGTACCTTAAGTTATCTTTACATTTCATTTTCCTAAAAGCCAGGAAACATTTACCATCACACTAGTCAGAGAATCTTTACATGATCAATATATCTGTTTATGAATTAAGAAATTATGTTATAAAATTAATCAAATGGGGGTTAACAAATTGAGATTACATTACAAGTATTTGGTAGTTTCGTGTATTTGTTTTTATTAAATAGGAAGGTTAGCATTAAATTGACCTCACTAAGCTAGCAGCCACGTGGGCTAATAACTTCCTGCTCACTTCCATGACAAGGGAATATGAATTTCAAAAATGGCATCCGACTAAATATTGAGCGCCTTTTTTTTTGCACCACACCCAGGAGGAGGACGACAACACCTACCGGGACTCTCCACGCGCTTGTAGTGATAAGGGTTGATGCAGACCTCTTTCTGCTTGGAGCCAAAGGGGTACTCGCACACCTCCAGGGGCTTGAGCTCGTGGTGGGACTGCAGGTCGGGCCAGCGCCACACCCGGCAGTAGATAACGTGGGGTAGGCCCTTCCTGTGGGACACCTGGAGGCGCCCGTCCAACGACCGCGGGATGGTCACGCACTTGCTGGGCTGCCCGGGGCTGCTCAGCGCCTTCTCCAGGTCCTCCATGGCGCCCTTCTTCTTCTTCAGCTTCTTCACCAGAGCGTCTACTGCCTTCTCAGCCCACTTCTCCTCCTCGTCACCCTGCTTCCAGCCCAGGAGGCGCTTGACCGCCGGGCTGGTGAAGGAGAATAGGCTGGACATGGAGGTCATACTTGGGGGGGGGGGGCAGGGCACACGACGTGCTGATTGGCCAACACACAGGGATAAACTGTTTTTAATCTAGAGGGGCCTGCGAAATATTCCCAGTCGATGCTTTCTGACTGCAGTCAGTAAGCCTGAAAGAGGTGTGTGTACGGTTAACAAAGGGTTCGCTACTTAAGTGTGTAGGATAGGCTGGTGGAGATGGGTGGGGCAGGGGGAGAGATGAGGCTGTAGCCTTGTCTGTCCAAGGACAGGAAGTGAGGGGAGGGAAGGGAGTCAGCGAGCAGGACGCAGCTGCCGCTGCTCAGGAAGGGCCCCGCAGCAAGCTGCCCAGAGCTGGGTCACCACCACCGAGGGGAGGGAGGGTGTGGGGGGGGGGGGGGAGCCAGGGCAGCTGGCCAGAGGTTAGGTCTGGACTGCCCGTCTGAAAGACGCGCTGCAGCAGGCTGATACAAATGCGTCTATAGGCCACGCAGTAGGGAAGGGTCCCCTTTTCATCCGCAACTCCAGCGCGAGATCAGTCGCCTCATTCCATGCGTTTCCTGTGGAACAGTTGGAGGGAAAAGAAGAAGAAAAAAGAAAAACGTACGTGTCAGCAACTGAAAGGATTCACAGAAAGATCAGTGACAGACTCCATGTTTGGTCAATATTATTGGTGAAAAACATTTTTCTGCATGCATAACTACAAAATGTCACACGTTGCAGCACATACCAATCAAATATATATTCTGAGAAAAATAATGGTTGAAAAGTTATGCATCTTGCAGCTAGAGAATAGGAGCTTTAGTTGAGGAAAGAAACAGTTTGCCACGGTCTGTAATGTGTTCTTTTCACATATACATTTAAGAAAGATAATATATCAGTGGCAGATATATAGTTATCAGAAATATTGAGAATTTAGGCTGCTAGCAATTAATGACCGTTTTGGGGAGTGAATGATAACGTTCAAGTAATGTACTAAAAATGCATAAATGAAGTGACCTTATGACATGATGCTGTCCTCTAGAGAAAAAAAATTATTAACCAGTTCAACTGTTGACAAATGTACTAATTGAAAGTCGCTTTGGATAAAAGAATCTGCTAAATGCTGTAAATGTAAGTCTAAATAAACCCCATTTCCTTGAGTTAATCGTTTGTACCATCCTCGTTATCTAACAATCAAATCACACTGATATCAAATTAATAGATTAAATGTAACAAATCCATTTGGATAAGACAACGGCCAAATGAAGACTCAAGATATAAATCAAACTCAACATCTCAGGCTCAGCATTTTCTATTCCACGCAAGCGACAAGCACACCATTGCAGTAATATTAGAGCTGCACAGCCACCATCACTGCCAATCATGAGCACTAGCCAAGATCATTTTAAAAAGACATACGGTGGTTTTGTTTACAAGAGAACATTTAACAATCAGACATGGAAGACATATTTATTAAATCTGACAAAAATATTGGCGACTTCAATTATTGCCTTTAGATAACGCATTATGTCCTAATTATAAACCAGGTCATCAGTGACTATTCAAAAATAGAATAAATGGGAGAGCTACCGAACGCAATATCATTTGGATTTTGATGCATATGTACAACTATTGTAAACAAAGGCTATAAATTACGTTCACTGGCCAATCAGACACATACAGTAAGACAGACAGCCGCTGCAACAGGCAGCTGTTTTAGGGCTTGCGAGGCTAGTCCCAGCCAAAAAGGATGTGACCACAAAGGGACGCTTCCTCCCTCATCCCATCGCTGTTCTGAGGCCTCCCTTCCAGCACACAGCTGTCCAACAGAACTACGGCCGCATCCATAGCTCATTGTTCTACATTCACATGAAAGCACAAGAAAACCTCACTAAAGCCATATGGTAACTCTACATGCTGTCAGCTTGCTTAATGCTTACCCTCCGACTAGACAGAACTCGTTCCCACAAAGCGTAGTCAATGAACCAGCCACAACAAGGATTCAGACTGTATTGCCAATGATTCATCAGTTCACAGTACAGGGTGACAAGGGATAGCGACATTAAGGGCCGTTTGTGAAAAGTAAAACATATTGCCTGGTAACCATATGTTAGTACAAATGATGAGTTGTACAAATGGAGACAAAAATGGTAACACCCAGGAAAATATTACAATGGCAACCACACAACCGAGTGGAATAGAAAACCACTAGGTCAATGCTGGTCATCTTAAATTGATAAAGGGTTTACACAGAGAATTCTGTGTTTTCAGAATCAAGTCTTCAAATCTATCTTAAATTTTACACAGACAGTTAGAAATCACAGCACACTGACAGGTTTAACATTTAAAATATACCAAAAAAATTCTACTATGGCTGAGAGGGAGAGAGTGACTTTAAACTGATAGCTAGTTGATATAACAGTGCTAAGATTAAATGAAACCAAAAGCTAACAGAAATCTCTATAGAGCATATCTTAAAACAATCAAAACACCACCCCATCAGACTGAATAGGGCCTGCTGATCTATTCAATTCTGTTCAATCACTCATATGGGAAGAGGATGTCGGATGCATTTCAAGATGTCAGAAAATTCCTGAAATACTGCACTTTCTCTAGCACCAAAAGACACACATATTCATGGGTTATATTAAAACTGTATGTGGCACAGATATTAGCAATTAGAATATAATCTAATTGTAAATTTTCCTCACATTCAACATCATTTTCACTTTCAGGCATGCTAATCCGTTTTAAAACAATGTTGATGTAAATACCTGAAGAAATTAAATGCTGCGTCTTGTTTTTCCACCAGATAAACAAACCAAACTGGTTTAAAACAAACTGTATGGAGATATAAAAATACAGTGTTCCAAGAAATAATATAGCCAAAACACTTATTTCGCAGTTGAAAAAGTTATAACAAATTGTTCTTTAACTTCAAGAAAGCAATTTGTTGTAGTTTGTTCATGGACAACGTTTATGGGTTTCAAAGCTTCTAACGTCAACAGAAGATAACATTACACAGAAAGGAGGACCGCTGGAGGAATACAGCATTAGGGAATGGGTAGACTATTCATAGCGTAAACCACAGGAGAATTAATACAGAACTCATATTAATCCTCTTCTGTTAGGATGGTGTCCGAGCAGTCATTATGTGTAGTATAGGTTGTTGTTTGAGAATATTAACTGAAAAGCAAAAATTAATGAAACGTTGCCTTTATACTAAAAAAACATAAGCCTATCCATTAATGTCAACTAACGTTACAGTACAGGAAGGAGACAATATGGAAGGATGGTTCCCGTCTCCACACCACCCCGATGCAAAGGAGAGTAAGGGAAGCAGGAGCTGACCGATCTCCATATCATCCAAAAAACATCTTAGCAGTTACAAAATGTTTATCGGACCCAGGCGTGCAAACTTAAAGCACACAAAGACGACATAAACGATATTACCATACTACAGTACCGTTCATTTGGGCAACCCGTCGCTAGCCGCTAACTAGCCTCGCTAACAAAAACGTTACAGTATGATAATCTTCCATTTGGAAATAGTGTGATACTTCAGCAATAACTAACAGTCAAGAGTGTCTCGCAGATTGTCTTTGATTAGTTTTAATTTTTACTTTGAGTTCTTAATAAGTAATCCAAACTTATTAACGCCTCCCCCCCCCCCCGTCCAAGTCCATTCCACAAAACTTTTTCAATCACTTCTCCCAGCTAATGCTAAATGCTAGCTAGCTACATAGCAGCTAGCCCACCCCTCTACACAACGTAGCTCGCTGATGTACCCTCACTTTATTTCGTACTCATCAAACCTTATATAAGCCGGATAAGACGACGTTTGATTACATACCCACGGAAATGGACGCAAACTCTCCTAATCCTTCTCTCCTGGCTGGGTAGACGGAAATTTCTCCTACTGTAAAGGCTTTATTCTTACTGGGTTTTCCGCTGCTTTTCCCTCAGTCTCCCAAGTTAACATGCCATGTCCTGGTCCCAGAGACAAGTAGAGTAAGGAGGCAGAATGCATATCCCTCCGCTATACACTGAGAAACTAGGTCCCGCTTTAATGTCTACTGAATAATTTCACATATAAAATAAAATATAATTTCAGTACAATTCTTAGAAGTAGTAATGCACTTTTGTAATGCACAAGATAACTTTTGTTGCGGGCAAATAAAGCTCTACTACGAGAGCAGATTGAGAGTTTCATTTATTAATTTGTTTTTAAATTGCCATATTTTGTCTTATGGCTTATTTAAAGCAAATAAGTAAAATATGGCAGCTGTACTTGAGGCGTAATAAACAACTCTAAAACTATTTGAGATGTTTAAAATGACTGCGTTATACGTTCTTAGAGGTAGTGCTGCGGCACTAAAACGTCTCACTTCTAAATGTTAACAGCATGTGTGAGTTGGAAAAAATTACCGTGACGTCACCAGTGGCAGAAACACATTTCCGGGGAGAAAAATCTTAGCTGTTCAATTCTGATACTGTTCAAAGAGGTATAGTAATAATACAATCAATTGATAAATAAACGGATGTTTCTGATGTGCTTTTATAATAATGAATAAAGATAACCATGATTTATTGATAGTATTTATCATATATTTAACAAGAATTAATTGTTTTACCCTCTGACTGGATAACATGGTATTTGTCAGTCTAGCTAGCAAGTGGACCCCCTGGAGCAGGTACAGGGACGAACTTTTTCAAGTATACGAATGCACAGAAACCATCCTGAAGTCTTCCTGGCGGTATGCACTCTCCAGGGCATGGAGCATAATATTTCTGAAGAAAATAAAGTTATCAATGCAACTCTGGGACACTTTCAATAAGAATAAAGTCTCGTGTTACAGCTCCATTTACAGCACAGTAATGTCACAAATGAATGAGAGAGAACCTTTACGCATTCGTGTTGTTTCATTATCCGCCTATGTGTTTCAGAACATAAACAGTGAGCTGGGGCTGAAACTAGTTTCTGTGTGCGCTATAAGTGTACCTTTAAAGTTGAAAAAAGGCTGACGTTTAGGGAAGAGTGTAGTTGGGTATTGGTGGTATACATCAATACACAGAATTATTATTATTTGTGAGCAAGATTTCACAAATTCATTTATGAGGGCGAAATTTCGGTGACTTTCTTCTCTTTTTAAACTTTAAACAAAAATGTCTTTAAAACTATGTTGATGTACATTTGCAGTCCGCAGTGGGACTTGGAGGTACAGTCCAGACAAAAAAATTAAATGAATAAAGACAAGAAATCAATCAGATTTGTTAACATTTTAATTTCAATTCAGTTTAAAATATAGTACCAGCAGGTTTGACTTTACAGAAGAAAATGTTAGCTACAATGTTACAGTATAACCTTCCAGTGTGACGATATGGTAAGATGTCCGGAATGACATGGGGTGTGACTATAGAATGGGTGCTACTGTCGCCACCATGTGGAGTATATTAGCACTACAAATAACACAATAGGTTACGGAACAACAAAGAAGTATACTTCTTTGTTGTTCCGTATAGGTATAGGATAATTACATTGTTATAAAAGGTATAACAATAGTTTAGTTTGCCGTCAAACCAAACAAAGTCATGTACCTATGCAATATGTGTATGTGTGTATATGCAATATATATATTGATAAAAATTAAAGTTAATAAGTGGGAGAAATTAATTGGCCTTTGTCATTGGTGGTTTTGTTTCATTCATTTATTTTTCTATTCTATTTTACCACTCTACATTGACATGTGCGATACTGCTTCTAAATAATGAAGAAAACCTCACATACCAATAACCAATGCCACACAATAGCTGCAGTTTAATTTACAAGTTAACAGGAAATGTGGACAAAAACACATTTGAGGCCATTTCCATGGTATTTAAAAAAAAATTGTTGTCGTTTCCGGTACTAGGCTATAGGGATTTTATGAAGACATGCGAATGTATTGTAAACGTAAATGCAAGAGGGAGTAGGCTAAAATAAATCAGGATACAAAAGGTTCAAACAAACATTTAATTAATTTGAAACGTCTGCCTTTAGTTGCACCAAACTAAATAAAACAATTTAGAAGATATACAGTAAAACATTGATTTTGCAATATTTAACAAGTTATTGTTGATTCGTTTTTCTTCTCTTTTTTTTTTAAATACACATGAAAAATTTAATAGCCACTTTGGTGGTTTCTAGTCCTTTAATATTGTTTCTTTGTCAAGTACCACAGAATTGTCCAAATTGAATTAATATTAGTATAAATATTTTTTAGTGCTATAAACATCACATGTTTTAGCACATGTAGTCCCTGTGGAAATTAAACCCACACAGAGGCACAGGCCTACAATCTACCAAGGAATAAATATAGTGCACTAATAATGTATAAACTGGAGGTATAGCTCCATATTCTAGGTAATCAGTAATTTGTCATTAAATAAAACAAATCAAAGATTTTTTAGGTAAATAGGCAAGTTAATACATATTACTGTGCAAAATGTGATGATTACAAACTAAGTCCACACAGGTGTTAAAAAGTACCTTTTAACAATTTCCCAAAACAAATAACATAACAGTACTTAAAAGTTACTTTGTAATAGTGTATATAAAAGAAAAGTGTGTGCAATATCACTTTGCCGATGACAAACTACCTAATTACAGGTTACTTCAGTAACAGGTAAAGAGAATGTGATAATGTTTTAATTAAAGCTAGAGTATGTAAGAAAATGTGTTTACAAAAGCATTTCAGAAACAAAATACGAAGTTGAATTGATTTCTGTCACTACAAGTAAGTAAAATGTAAGCTTTACCCTGCCCAGCTTAAAGAAAACAAACCGGATTTTCCGATGTCAACACAAATATCAACGTGTTTGAAATTAGCCTACCTGAGCTCCCTCTCCATTTAAAGTCTTGGCCTGAGCAATGGTATCTCATAAAATCGGCTGCTAAACCAGACATCACTTTTGATACACTGGAGGCCTATTTCGGTCTGTCCAGTGTTGTCTTACATATTGCAGCTTTATAATACAACAGGTCAAATATACAAAATCACAGCATTATCAGACCCCATATTCACCATTAAAAACACCATTGCCATGTGTCCTAACGAGACCATTTTAATCTATTGTGCACAAGGAATTCTGAAAAGGAATGTAAAATACAGAATTTACATAAAATCTATTTAGATCATAAAACACAAAAATTCTGGCAAAACATACTGTAAAATGGAAATGTGTAAAATAACTTTCAGCCAAAGACATACTATTAAATAGTGACCTCCTTCAGTTTTCATCAGAAATGTACAAGATATAATTCAGATTCCTTTTGCAAGACAGTTTTCTCAACATTCAGGAATTAAAAAAAAAGAAGAGATAATATAACGCGCTGACCTTTCGCTCATTTAATCGGAATGTGTAAAAAATAAATTGCAACAAAATATAGACAATCCCATAGCATTCGTATGACATTTGTCCAGTGTTACATTATGCGTTACTGTTTTGAAATTGATTCTACATTCAAGTTCAGACAGAAAGCCAACTAATGCATGAATAATAGTATGCTTTGTCATGATTTTGAACCCTGAAAGCAGCCAGAACACATCACAGGAACACAGTTGAGCAGAGGTGTGACCAAGTCAACTTAATTTGAGTCTCAATTAGAATCAATCTCAAGTTTTGAGACACGTTTCAAATCTGGTCTAAAGTCAAAATGCTAAATACCAATTTAAGTCCATGTCAAGTGTCATTAGTATCAAGTCAAGTCAGAACAAATAAGACTCCAGCACCAATTCAATGTGAAATAAAACCATACAGTTCTTTTCAATGTGATATATTTTAATAGGATAAAAACTGTTCTGTTTTGACTTTAATAAATTCATTTAAAATTTGCAAAACAAAACATACATCAAAACCCAAAGGTCCAAGATATTTCTTGAATGATTCGGTTCAAGTGACGCAATCTCCACCTCTGCAGATTAGTAAACAGTGATATTTTCTTGCTATAGATGTCACCTCTGTCATTGTTCTTTAGTTTCCATATGTTACACAGTATGTTGTTAATTATTTATATATTATTGTATGTGCTTGTAGCCAGGTTAAACCCCATCCTGATATTGCAAGCTCCACCTCTGATTTGCTCCGCTTTATCAGTGTGGGAACTTTCAATTAAAAACCGGGTAGCGAACTGATAAACAATCTGCATCCAGGTGGTTCTGATTGGTTGAAGATGGTTCAATTGCCTGCTAGTGCCGGTATGTGAAAAATCATCATCAAACGTTTGTTGTTCTGATTAATCGAAGGTGGTCCAATCGTCGATTTTATTGACACCTGTTGGCACCGCCTGGCTGTTTTCAATTGAGAGTTCCCAGTCTGATAAGTAAACTGAACCAAATTCCAGAGGTGGAGCATGCAATAATTTACCCAGGCTGTGTTGGTTCATTAAGGATAGACCTATACATATACTGTATATAAAACATTTTTATAGAATGGTATCATTTATGTTATTACAAATGTCATTTTTTTTTTTGTAAATTTGTAAAAAAGACCCATATTTCTTGCAATCTAAATAAGCCAACATTGAGACTTGGAATGGTGTCAATTCAAAGGGCTAAATTTACAGTTCCAAAAGATATTTACTGATGCCTTCACACGTGGCTGGTAGAGTGAAGAGAGAGCATGCAGATCAGATAAACAAATATAATTATATTAGTTCAAATATTGTGTAGCTACATAGTCAAATAAGGGGTTTAGGAATTGCTTCTCTATATTCGTCCGGTCAGTGTCATATCCGGCAATGGCTTGACAACTCAGTGAAAACAAACAGCTGTCAAAACCTAGCAACAGAGATTGAAGCACAACAAACTTTCGGCATTTTCAATTATTAGAACTGCTATCTGCTACAAGGAAATGACAAACACTGATTTTAACAGCTGTTTGTTTTTACCGATTTGCCTTGCAATGTGATCGCACAACGTCACTTCTGGTTATTCACCGACCAGACCTATATGGTAAAATGTGTCATTTTGACAGGTCATTCTGACACCAAGTATTGAGATATTCCAATATACCATTACAATGCTATCATAATTAAGCTATAAATGATCATCATCATCTTATCTTCTGGTTGTTGAAAAATTAAAAAGCGAAAAAGTCACACGACATTAAGGAAATAATCATGTCCAGTAAAAACAAATTAAATTACAAAAATGTTTGTCTAAAATCAAAGAGTAAAATTTTACTTCCTTTTCCTTGTACATAAAAATCAATCAAATGAATGTGGTGCATGCATTCCATTATTCAGTGTGGGATCATATTACCGGTAGGGTTTGAGAGGGTTTTTACTAGCCTGTACAATGGTAACTGCATGGGCTTTTTGTCCATTTCCAGATACAAGGATTTCAATGAAAGTTGGTCGGTATCAGTTTTAAAGCGTAGAACTGTAGGCTAATTTAGCAAACAAAGGCACTGAAAAAGGACTGCGTTTGTCAAAACTTCAATAGGCTGCTGTGTGTAGTGCGATACACACTCATACATAAAGAGTTCCAGAGGTCATGAGAAGCAATGACATAATTACCGTCTGATGAGGTAAATAGCTGGTGGGCTTTAACATGAAGTGGTCGACTAAGATACACGTTCCTTTGTTGTCGGATATTATCTGTCCTGAGTGGCCAATCTGGGGCCACTGTCTTCCTCGGAGGGCGTGTAAAGGACCGGATTGACGAAGCCCTCAAATTCAGAGTCTACACTGTCCTCTGCGTGGGTACTCACAAAGTCAGTCTCCCACTCTAGTGCGGTCGAGTCCTCCGACGCCGAGGGCGGGCCGCTGGGCTTGAGCGCCGCACGCAGGATGTCCTCTTCTGTCCGAGACCTCTCCCACGCTGGCACCGACTGGTTCATCCCTACAAGAAAAGTGATTTAGTTTTTTGATTAGTAATAATAATAATAATAATAATAATAAGTACAAAACCTGGGCGAAGTAATGACACTCTGCACTCTCAGCCGATGATTTTGTAACCTTCTTCAGTATAATTCACGTCAGCGTACTATCCAGTATAGAGGCACTCACCTTCCTCATCCTCCCACTCCAGGTCCAGCGAGGTTCCGTCGTCGTTGGTGGATCGAGTCTTTGTGGTGAAATCCCAGCTGCACTCTGTGTTGGGGGTAACGACGTTGGTCTCAGACGACAGCCCTGATGGGGGGAACACAGCACATAGAACTGGACAGATGCAACCTTTTGCGTTTCATCCATTGTGTGAAGTTTAGATTCTAGTAAGACTTGTCACACTTCACCACCTCGATGTTAGAAAAACCAAATACTAAACTAAATACAAACTGAACAAGTTTAAAAAATAGGTATATTATAGATTTAAAAAAGTATATTGTGTTACAACCCCAATTCCAAAAAGTTGGGATAGTATGGAAAATGCTAATCAAAACAAAAGGGAGTGATTTGTAAATTCTATTCACCCTGTATTATATTGGAAACACTACAACCACACATTATTTGATGTTATACCCTGTGGATTTAATATTTTATTTCTTTTTCTACGTTTATGTTTTTATTAGCATTTTCCATAGTGTCACAACATTTTCAGAATTGGGGTTGTAACAAACTTACACCAACACTTATATTAGCTTAGTGTATGTCCAGAACGTGTACAGTGAAATAATAAATGATGGAGAGCTCACTCACTGTTGCTCCTGAAGGCCTCAGACTGAGCTTTTACATTCTGAAGGTAAATGTCAAAATGCTCCCCAGAGGTCTGCCTGGAATAAGACACATTAGGATTTTACTGGGCTAATTAATTATAAAAACACTAAAATATCTCTCTCTCTCTCTATCTACCTACAGAGATATTGATAGATCTATCTATCTTTATTTATCTTTTAACCAGGTAAAAGATTCACAGTACACAGTACCATAAGAGAACATAAAATCTACATGTACAAGACTTAAATCAATTAGACGCAAGGCAATTACAATCATTGTCACACTTCAAGTCCTTTAAAAGTGAGGCAAGAACAAAGATTTCCAGATTAAATTTTTAGCTAGTGAAAGATTAAAAATATATACCAGGGGCTCAGTAAAGATATCAGCAGCACTCACCTGCTACATTTTTATTAAAACACCTAGACCTTTGGCAACTCTCAGTTGGATTAATCTGTTATTTACTTTCATTGCTTCTCATAGACTACATCACCAATCTCTGTCCCTATTGGCAGTGTGTGTATGTGTATACAGTACAGGCCAAAAGTTTACACATGTCCACTATTAGGGCAATAAGTAAGAAGTTTCAAACAACAGCTGTGATTAACCTGCCTGGAAGAGGCAATTGAATTTTGCCCACAAACAATGGGGAGGACAGTTTGAAAGGCAAAACTTTCTCCAAGGGTCACAATTGCAGGAGTTGGTTGCATCACCAAGTCTCCAAAACTACAATTATGGCAGGATAGCGGTCTAGGTGTTGGACTCCCAGCCGGAAGGTCGCAGGTTCGAGCCCCAGAGTTGGCCTACCTGTAAGCATCCTTGAGGATACCTAACCCCCATCCGCTTCATGTAATAGCAGCATGTTAACTGTAAGTCGCTTTGGATAAAAGCATCTGCTAAATGACCTAATTGGAATTGTACAATTGGGCCAACATGCCAACAAATCCTTTGAAAGCCGCTGCTGCCGCCTAGAGCTTGCTAAACAAATCTAGAATGGGGTGCTATGGTCAGTCAGATGAAAATAGAGCTTTTTTTGCAATAAACACCAGAATTTAGCCAAAGACACCAGAGAGTCTAGGTCATGCAGAAACGTAACCAAATCCCCACTACAAAGTATGGTGAATTGGTAATGTTTCAGGGCTGTTTTTCTTTCCAAAAAGCCCTGGAAATTGTAATCAGGATAAATTGCATCATGGACTTTTTATTGATTGTGGATCTTCAAGCAGGACACCGCAGTATGAAGCCTTGGCAATACTAATATCATTTTTATAGTGTGTTTCTACACACAGTTCTGAAATGTGTGGTTTCTTAGGTATTGTGGAACTAGTTTCCTTGGTTTTTGGACTGTCATGTGATGGTTAAGGTAATTTAGCAGAAGATGGTGATACAATACAGTATTACTGCATTCACTTGTCACATTCATTTTGCCTTGAAGAGGGTCTCAAGAGCAAAACTCTTGAACAAATGAATGAAAGAATGATTGCACAGATTCAAGCGTATGGATGCTCTTTTTTTATATCATTATCCCCATCCCAAATTGTTAATGAAACCTCTACCACTGTTCCGACTTAGAGTGTGATCAGGCGGCTGTGGACCTAATGTGAAACTTACTTTTTCTGCTGACTTTCAGTACCAGAGCCATTTGCTTTTCCCTTGGTCTTTAGAGGAGCCTGCTGGTTATAAAGAAATGACATGCCAAGTAAAATCACAATTGTAAATGGATCCAACTATAAAAACACTACTTATTAGTAAAGCCTCCGATAAGCTGCGTTAGCATCGAGGAAACATGCATGTGCAAAATTGCGACAAAACCAAGCAACGAATGTGAGAACAGCAGTGGAATGCAATGTGAAAACAAGCAACTTTAATGCCTAGTTTGCCCATTTTGTCCCTCACTTTAGGCAGTTAGCGATTCTTTAGCGAGAGTTGTCAGTAAAAGTATTTTCGCAATATATAAAATGTTACGCATTATATGTAATACAAATACCAGCAACTGCTGCTATCAGAATAGCAACATAAACTGATACATTGGGATAGAGCTATTTCTACACAATGCTCACAAAAGGAGCATTAAAAGTAAAGCACACGTTATAATTTATAGAATTATATAAGAAAGCTAACACAAGATTGCAGTGTAATGTTTAATTGAATTGACTACCTTATGGGCAGGCTTTTGCTGGTTCACATATTGAGGCCTACATGTGGTCATCAACAACAGACCAACATTTCCTTGGTTACCAACTGTCAAAATGTCTCATCAACCCCAAGTCCAAAGAGGTCATTGCCAATTACCTGCATCTATTGCCTTGTTAAACAGAAGCCTATAATCTACCATATCTTTTCCTGCCTTGTTACACTGCAATGAAGTGTAAGCTTTTGTGGTCCCTGTACCGTGATTGTATCAAGTTACATTGCCATGAAAATGGTCATTATGTTTGTGCACATTTTATGCCTAGAAAGTACTGTACAATTTAATTCCCAGGGGAAACCAATGGGCTCATCAACAATTTGGTTTTAGACGGGCTTTAAGGAATACCAAACAACACTAAAAAAGCAGTCGTATTTTCAAGATCCTAAACTACCAGCATAGGCAATAAGTGCAGGTTTAGAATTAACATTGAAAAAGTCAGTCTCTTTGTTAACACAGAGGGTGGACTCAGCATACGGCCACTAAGTCAACACGGCCACCAGTTCAGCGGAGAAGTAATTTAGGCGAGCGGGTAAAAAGGAATTAGCCTGGGTGAGTTGCCACAGCAACAGAAGGGAGCGCTCCGCGTCGCCTCACCTCCTTCAACTTTTGCTCACGTGCCAACCTGGCAGCTTCTCGCTGGGCAGCGTGCCTAGACTCCTCTTCTAGCCTTAACCTCTCCTCTTGTGCCTCTAACTGAAGCAGGAACAACACAATGAAACAAAAACACAATAAAACGAAGGATTATAAAAACAGAAAATACAATGCTGCAAATTAAAAAAAGAAGCAAAACGGTCTCATAATACTTAAAATAATAATAATAATAATAATAATGAGTAAATAAATAAATAAATAAAATAAAATAAATGGACTCCTAAGGATCCCTTATGATGCTATGCTAAACAAATTGCAGAGTAGATATAAATATGCATCTAAATAGCCTAGTTGGTATATTTGCAATCACAGCTAGACTTACTGCAGAGGGTTTCCAACTTGTGTGCACAAAACTGCACATTTTAATCTAACTAAACTAAATTAGAAAAAGTCTCCAAACTTTTTTTCGTCCCCCCTCCCTCCCACCTAAAAGCACCTTGTGAACTCTCAGCGTGTCATGACCTACTTTGACAACCACTGCCTTACTGCATTATCAATGTGCTTTGTGTTTCTTACCTCGGCTTGTAACTTCTGGTCGACCAAAGTCTGCTTGTCTGTTATTGCAGTATATCGCTGTTCTCTGAGGTGGCTGAGCTCATCTTCACTGATTGGCCTAACAAAATATGTCCAGAAACACACATTAGAATGCTGTATTTAATGATGTGCACAAGTATTTGCAGTGCATTTAAAATCGTACTGTATAAAAGCTTTACAGACCTTGGGCAGGGCTGTGGGCTCTCAGCCTAGAAATACAAAAAAGTAATAGAATAGAGAAAAGGGTACAGTATATTTATTATAGGACATAAATATCAAGAGAGAGGACTCAATTTTGACCTTGAAGTCACTTCATGATGAGGACAAGCGTTTAGTTAGTGAGCTTCCCCCCCATGTAACTTAAATAGTGCCAAGATCTCATGAATGGTACACTCATTGTATTGAAGGATGTCAGTGGATATCTGATGACAGGGATCCAATGAACAGGGCTAAGCTAATGTGGAATTGAATCAGGCTGCACATCTAGCAGAACACATGATGCATAGAAAACCTGTGTGTGTGTGTGTGTGTGTGTGTGTGTGTGTATATATATATATATCCCCAGATATACAGATGAGAGAAAATACACTTCTCTACTGTTTTAAAGTACATATGAAGGCTATACACAAAGTAACAAATAGTAGCCTAACACTGTAAAAACAATAAACAATTCTTACCTCATCGCTTTCTACAAGGTTTTCAAACTGCAAAATCAAAAATTACAGTTAGTTACATAAACGTGTGCTACATAATCCAGGATTTCAACAAAACGAAAAAAAAAGTGGTTTTAAATGGTCCAACCTCTATGGTGTAATGCTCCCCGGTGGTACTACTTCTGAAATATTTTGACCTGTGTAAAATTAGAATAGGACAATATAAGTAGCTTTTCAGACTTCCCCCCCCATCAGCAGTAATATCCATCAGCAGTAATATCCAAAATGTTATAAAGCTAGCGCATAAACTTTAGTAATGGGCTACATTTAGTAGGTGAGCCAAATAATTACCTACACGAGTGGTTGTCCATTTAAAATTGGTAGAAAATAATTACATATTTTGTAGAAAAGTAGACTCTACTTTTTATATAACCCAACCTCGTGGTCAAATATTAGAACTAAGTTTCCCTAGTACCGTAATAGTGGGCTACACCAGTCTATGCGCAGTAAGCAAAACCGAACTGATTTCTGCTCTTGCTGCCATTCAAACCCACTGTCAATAGGGTGGGGTTCGGTCTCCCTGTTGGCACTGGGTGGCTAAAGTCATGTCACTCAGTCCCGTTTCTGACTACCAAAGCATGGATCTCCGGTCAGTGGCATACTGATTGATTAACATGGTAGTCAGCCTTTTCGTGTAGAGCCTGAATAAAGTAAAAATAAAGTCTACCTGCTGACTATGGTACGCTGGCTAAATCAGCTAGCAGTAACAGGAGATGCTGGTTCACCTTACCCGCCTCCTCTCTGGATCCTGTTGACTTCTTTTCTGAAGAGCCCAGCACAGTATGCCCAGCAGTTACCCATCGCATTGTCAGATTTGTCTGATATTCATGTGTTTAAGGCTGACGGTGATTTAGGTCTAGTCGATCCAGTCACACTGCCAAAACATATTTAGCCATTTCTGCTTCCGTCTTTTTCTTCCTCTACTATGTGCACAATTTAGCTACGGTATATCGCCACCCGAAGGCTCTTATCTACATTACATATACCCACGGAAAATATTATAAGGTATACAAGTAAATATAGAAATATTGCTATTTATGCCTATGCCAACATGCACCTACTTCCTACTCATCATCTTCTTTGAATTCCACACACACAATCACACAGGAAAGAATTCAAACAAACTTCATAGCTTAAGCACTACTAGGTTTTATCATTACAACACAGGAGATGGACGCAATATTCTATATAACGAACAATCAATCTACCCTAGATGGCGCACACAGATTGCAAACATCCATTTGGGAGCGCCTGTAATTGAGAAAAAAAATCACGGTAAAAATTTTTGCGAAACGTTCAAATGAACATTTGTAGAACAGACATTTACAGTAGGCTATATACAAAAACGGGAATAATTTGTAAATATTTGGATGGCCTTCTTCTTTTAAAGCCCACTATGCATTTTTTTAATTTCATGAAAAGCCTCAAGTGGAGTTACTAATGGTGATCAATATAATATTTGATTGCATTTGATGTTTGGAATATATTTTCCGGAACTCCATCAGTCTACTTATCTATGTGAATTGAGCATTATTTTAAAAATAAACCTAATTATAAGTAATTTAGCCACGTTTAAAGCTAGCTCAAAGTGAATGATTACTGGAAATTATAAAAGACGTAAAGCACAAATTGAGAAATTATTAACTTCCTCAAAATATGTTTTTGTACCAGATGCAGCAGAGTTTTTGCTTTATTCTTGTTATTTGTATGCAAAGACAGTCCTCTGGAGGTCTTATTCTAATGGTATTTTGTAGAGGTCAAAATACATTTAATTCACAAGAGTCTGATTGTAGAGATTGTAACATTTCCACTCCTAGATGCCAGGTATCCATCTTTCAAAGGATAGTGTGTAGGAGATAAGTATTTTAAACCTTACGGTTTGGGTATTTCCATAGTGTAAAGAACCATCAATGTTAGTATTTATACTGCGGTAGTAGACGGTGGTAGTGTTTTGGG
The DNA here is from genome assembly GCA_027575585.1 of Percopsis omiscomaycus. Lineage (NCBI taxonomy): Eukaryota > Metazoa > Chordata > Actinopteri > Percopsiformes > Percopsidae > Percopsis > Percopsis omiscomaycus. The sequence goes on from JAODLI010064851.1 coordinate 31,652, forward strand.
CAGGATATTTCCATATGTAGCAAATACATATGTATATTATAGAAGCAGCATGTGTTTTATCTTTAGCAGACGTGAAATCCCTCAGCTGAAATAACTACATTTAGCAAGAAGGACAAAGCCCTCATCCAAGTGTGTGTGTGTGCTTACGGGGACCTGCTTTCTACCACCTTGTGGATAAAATTACACACAATGTCATACTACCTTTTTAACTGACCTATGTCTAAAAATAAAGTCTTTGTAGTCTGGACTACTTCTTTCTGACTGATGAATATAGAAAATGACGCTGTCGCATGGAAATTATTCAATGCTCCTATAATCACTCTTTCTTTCCAGGTCATTCCACAACAATATTTTACAGTTACTAACATGTGACTGCTAAAGTTCTAACAAATGAATATTAGCTCTACCCAGGGAAGGTTAATTATCATTGAGACGTCACTGACATTCATTTAATTTATTTTACTTAATCCAGGATTTCAACAAAACAAAAAAAAAGTGGTTTTAAATGGTCCGACCTCTTTGGTGTAATGCTCCCCGGTGGTACTACTTCTGAAATATTTTGACCTGTGTAAAATTAGAATAGGACAATATGAGAAGCTTTTCAGACTTTTCCCCCCATCAGCAGTAATATCCATCAGCAGTAATATCCAAAATGTTATAAAGCTAGCGCATAAACTTTAGCAATAGGTTGCATTTTGTAGGTGAGCCAAATAAGTATGTACACGAGTGGTTGTCCATTTAAAATTTCATTTAATTCATTTAATTTATTTTACTTTGGCCCGCAAATTCACTCCATTTGGTCTTAGTTAATACTCCAAATCATAACCAGATTTGTCTAGGCTAACTGAAAATATTCATTAGTGGTTCTCAACTTTCTTAATTCTGGAGAAGCAGAAAGATGAATTGACTGACTGAAAAGGGCGTCGGAAAAACATCATTTGTTTGCTTAGTTTTTTCTTTGTTTAATGTGTCATGTGTAGCGTATTATGTGCTGTATCATGTGTCATGATGTACGTTATATTTGGCTCTATTACAGCTGCTCTTTTGGATGATCCACTTGGAATTGATTGATTCCTCATCCTATAATTTGTGATAATCTCTTGAACAGGTCGGTGGAAGGTTTGTGTTTATGGGTTGTTTAAGGACCCAGCGTTGGTAGCCCACCACTGAGCTGGGAGTCCTCCAGCACAACCTAACAGAGGACAACACCGATGTATAAAAATAGATTAGGATTTAATCGGAGGACAATTGCATGCAAATTAGTTTGCCTTCAAGTGCTGTGTGACACTCAGGGGACAGAAATGAATGAGATTTGGGTTAGATCTGTTCGACAGCCATTTATCTTCAGCAAGATTTACTCGTGTTTTCTCCCCTCTGCCTTCCCACAATGCAATTCTTTCATTTAAATCCCACCTTTAACCACAGTGTTAGGCTATAGCATTAAGTAGTGTATCTTTTGGCCCCACTAATATCTTGGATATCTTTTTATCTTGTACATATATATTTGATATCCTGATCTTACTGTACATTATTTGCAAGCTTTCAGCTGGGCAAAAGTGACAAAAGTGGTTAACATTAACATAATGTGGTTAGATCATTGATCACTGTATTTTTACTATAGAGGTATAGTGTGTAATTAAGTTTAAATTTGACCACCATTTTAAACACATACACACGGGCATGTGTGTGAAACATGCATTAAAAAGTAGTTCCTCTCAATACTACAAAACACAAATTTTGTTCAGATATTATGCATATTCACTAAATATAGAAAGGTGCAATGTTAATAGATTGCACACTATGTGTCCTAAAGTGTCCTTCAAAGATCCACTAAGAAATTTCCCCCCTAAAACAGCATCTCCTAAACTGTATACTGGGTCGGATCCTTAACATGCCCGGTCTACTGTGACCATTGAGCAAGATTCCTAACCTACCTGCTCTTTAATACATGTAATTGCACACACTGCATGTCGATTTGGATGAATGCGTCTGCTAATCAACCAAATTGTAACTTTCAAGTACTGTGCCTTAATTATATAATACAGGCATGCCTTGCATCACATGACTCCCTCCTAGGGAATTCAAAATTGAAATGAATCAACTTTGACAGGGCTTTGGATTTACTCTGTTTTTACTCTGAATTGTAGAGTTGTAGAGTTGTCACAGAGAATGGAGCAGGGTTGTAAATACCTGTTGGTGACTGTTACACTTTGGTCCCACTTGACAGTAAATATTGGCATCCTGCTGTGCTAATTGTTACCCCCGTCTACAGCAAGAGGCAGGAGGCTTCCAAGTGGAATGCCTGCTATTTCTCATGAAAACATACCCTCTTCGTTTTACCACAGAAGAACGTCAAGTCTCACTTTCCAACCTCAGCTGTCAGTCGGTAATTATTAGGGGTCCAATAGTGAAGCTGCTGGAACCCTATTGTTTTTGTAAGGATTATTATTATTCATGTTTCCGCCGTTGGGGATCAAAAACTGTATGCCCCAAAGGCACTAAACTTGGTTGGTAGGTTCAAAGCCTGGCAACGACCCCACAGAGTTCTAATTACCTTGGCAGGACTCGGAAACATAAATGCGCTACAAGCACATTTCCTGAATCAAATGCCATACCACGCAATTTTCCCGCCATTTTCAAATAAGTGAAACTAATCTATCTCTTCCTAGACTGTTCATCCGATTCTCACGAAAGTTGGTACACATCATCTACAGACCAAGCCGAAAAATTTGGATTTTTGAAGATACGTAATAATATATTTTCAGTTTTTTTCAATTTTCAATTATGGTTCTATTGCCTATATTTTCTCTTGTAAAGATACAATCTTACCCAAACTTGGTACGCACAGTCAGCACAACATTCCTTGGACGCACACCAAGGGGGCACTACATCTGCCACATGTCAATATCTCAAGGACCGCTTGACGTAAAACTGTGAAATTTGGTACTTGGTTTGGTTGGTTGGCCAACAGCTGCAATACTGCTTGGACCCCGTTAATCGTTAATTTTAGTTTTTCACAAGTTAAGCCCAGGAGTTACGTATTGTTCCTGACAAATAAAATAACTCCTCATTAGCACCTTGGCATGGAATCCATTGGGGAAAACGTGTCTGTTCATGGTGCTGCTTGATGTTCATGATAATTACCCTGACACTATTTAAATTAGGGATGGATGGAAACAAGACAGTTCTTGGTGGGGAAAAAAAATGCATACACAATATGGTTTGCAGGGGAAATGAAGGTACACTGCTCGATTGTGACCCCAAGTCTTTGCTTTAGCTCACTGTTAACATTTCAAACCCCTATCTCCTGCATGTAATAGCAGCATGTAATTGTAAGTTGCTTTGGATAAAATCGTCTGCTAACCAAATCTCAATTGTAATTGTCCACCAAAGTGTGGGTGGGGGGTTGGGTAGACAAATGCGTGAGGCTAGAGTGCCAGAGAGAGGAGTGCCAGCACTCAGTCAGCATTCAGGTGTGGAAAGTTACACAAATAGAGTGTCCCTTTAGTTTATTTATACTTCAAACTGCATCGAAAGGATATTTGTCCACTATTTTTCGAGCAATTGATTAATTTGACATGCATACACATATTCCACTATTGTTTGAAATATATAAATAATCTAAATATTAACATTCCCGATAATAGTAGCATGTTCCCAATTTGGAATGTTGTTTATATTTTTCGAGTTTTAAATACAGTGTATTGACGTTCCGTAATAGTGGAATGTGATTGCATGTAAACAGTCATCGGAGTATCCTATGTTTGAGATGACTGAGATCACACATAGAATTCAAATGACTGCAAATGACTGAAGTTTGATTTCCCCTTTAAAGCAGAGGAATTTTGTTCTTTAAATGTGTGCTATAATATAAACGATGGCTTCCTGAGATGTGAAGGGATTCCACATAGCATTATTTCAGTCCAGAGGTCTATAATACTCTGGCCTATATCTCTGTGGTAGGAAATCTAGCCATTGGTCCCGGTTTTTTTCTCAGAAGCTCCTCTGAGAGTGAAGGGCTATTTCCAGTGTGTCTATTTATACGGTGACTGCCTCAATAGAAGAACAAAATGAAGCAAGACCTTCTCAGCAATCAGGTCAGGAATCTATCGTACTAAGGGCTTCAATGAATTATTACCTCATTTTGAGGGAGAGGTGCGTGATCTACCAGGATGTATTTGGATTTTGAAACTCTGAGGGTTGCTCGTTCTCCTCTCTACCCCTCCCCCTAGAGAACTTCTAGGCTCACACCGTTCTCTACCCCTCCCCCTACAGACACATTTACTTTTTTGCTCAGTTGTGTGCATGTGTGCTAGTGTTGTGTTGTCCGTGAACGTTTCGTTCTTTAGGAACTAATCTTTTATATGACCCGGAGTAATGAGTTGTCTCAGTGAGGGATTATTAAAAGATTATTTTATTTTACTGACCGAGATTCAAAGATCTGAGTCAGTAAAAAGATTTGAACTTCCCACCACTAATGTGTGCAAAATTTGCTTGTGGCGCTGTTGCGCAATTTTCGATTTTCCAGACAGCACTTACATTAAAGCAATTAAAGTTATACTGCTAATTGTATTATAGTGCCTCCAAAACTCCAAAACAACGTTTTTGGAATGCTTTATTTAATTCCAGAAAATAATTGTCCACAATACATACTGTATGTCATTGGGTACTTTTATTTTTTATTTTTATTAAAGCATAGTTCTGTCACGACCCCGCCTGTCTCCCTGGTTTTGTCTATCCTTGTCTCTTGTTTTTCCCCCCATCTGCTTCCTTGTTCCC
>JAODLI010064852.1:0-14825 GCA_027575585.1 Percopsis omiscomaycus
TTATGAGTGGTAGTAAAAACCTATAGAAGCATGTGAACTGTATCAGAGCATTGTTAAGTCACGTACACGGAGAGAGAGAGCGCTAATGTCTTCATTCTGTTTACCAGATGAGCTGTCCGGCATCCTGAAGAAGCTCTCCCTTGAGAAATACCAGCCCATCTTTGAGGAGCAGGAGGTTTGCCTTTTCTCTCTCTCTCTTCTCTCGCTCGTAGTGTGCAACAGCAGAAACCAGGTCCTTCAGGCGTTTGAATCTGATGTTTTCTGGGGTCTTATGATCAGAGAGTATGCACTCACTGAACTGTTTGGGTGACATTTATCTGTAACCTATTATAAATACACTCCTCGAGTCTATTATAGCACAATTCTGCTCCAGCTCACTGTGTGGGAGTCTGTATGGGGACGACTAGAGAACGGGTGAGAGCACTAGGGGGAGGAGTAGAGAGCGGTTCCAGCCTCAATACTCGGGTGCGGGAGGGGCATGTGCTGCTCTGAGTTTCAACACAAACACAAATCGAGTAGTGTTGCTTTAAGTTATCATGCATTTATTTTAATTGAAGAAAAAAATATTATTTTCTTTTTACATAGTTTTTACTCTCTCTCTCTCTCTCTCACTCTCACTCTCACTCTCAAAGGTTGACATGGAGGCGTTCCTGACTCTGACAGACGGTGATCTGAAGGAGCTAGGGATTAAAACGGATGGACCCAGGCAACAGATCCTGGCTGCTATCTCAGAGCTCAATGCCGGGAAGGTGCGTTTTGATTATTATTTTTCACATGATCGTGCCGATTCCCTCACAGTCTTGCAGCATATCATTATGAATGTTAAGGGTTTTATCAGAGATGAGCCCTGTGGTGTTTGAGACCATCCATCTTCCGTTTAGTGCTTCTAAGAAGGTTCATATAATGGCCTTGACTGTTGGCTCTCCTCAGGGGCGGGAACGTCAGATTCTCCAGGAAACCATCCATAACTTCCAGTCCTCCTTTGGCAGCAGTGCCAGTAACCCACGGCAACAAGGACAACCGCGCTGTAAGTCTGAAATGTCCACGTATAAATATGGGCAGCAGACCTTTTCTCTATATCAGAATGCTATCAAAGCTACGGAATGATAGCTTGTCATGATGCTGAGTGATGAACACAATAAGGTTCATTGATACTTTCCGTCTGCATGTGTTTATACTTCTAGTCAGCTGCCACAATACCGTGCAGACCAAAATGAGTTGCGACGGACTTTGCTAGCAAAGCTGAGGAAGTCGTATCTTAGTGAGAGTTGTGTTGTAACTCGCTAGTGGTTTCTGTGAACCATATACGGTCCTGATGCAGTCATCTCTTTCTTTCCTTTTCTCTCTCCTTTCTTTCCTGATATTCTCTCTCTCTTTTGACCAGCTCCAACAAGTTGGACGCGGCACCAGGTTCGTTCTGCCAACAAGAGGTAGCCCCCACCGCCCTCATCCCCACTTTTCTGGACCACAGCCTTTTTAGGGAGGACCCTGAGGGGTCACAGGTCAACCTAGAGGTCAAAGGTGAAAGGCAGGTGACCCCCAAGCCTGGTTGCCAGCGACAGCCGGCCTCCTGGACGCAAGTGTCCCTGAGCGCCAGCGATGCCAGTGTGTGAGGAGGAAGGAGGAGGAAGAAACAGGAGGGCGTCCTTCCGGGCCTTCCCAGGGTTCTTCCCCTGGATCCCAGATAACGGGAGGTATGACCCAGGGTTGGTCAGGTCAGCTCATGTGACAAAGCACAAGCAGTGTGCGGCAAATGATGTTCCTCGCCACGTTGGCAGGCCTGCCAGACAGAGGAGAGAACAACGGCAAATAGTGGAAGAAAAATGAAAGTGAATCGAAGAAAAATGGCACAAAGGGAGATTGGTATGTGTAATGGAAGGAATTGTTTGAGTTATGAATGCGGAAATGTTTGCATTGTACCTTATTTTAGATGAAGAAGTTTCATTTTTAATTCAAATTTCATCGGAAGAAATTCCTATTCAAATAGCACAGAAAGTACGTGTGGAAATAGCATGTGACTATGCCACATAATAGCTTACAAAAATGTGGTTAAAACGTTCAGTGAGGCTGGAAGGAACAACTGGGCAAAGAGAATGAAACTTTAGCCAGATAGTTAATATTTTAACAAGTATAATCATGCATAGATTATAGATCAATATTTAAACCGCTGAATGTTTAGTCAAGAGTGTTGTCATGAAATAAGTGGACAATATAGTTTGTTCTTTTTCTTTCTTTCTTTCTTTCTTAAAAGATCTTATGGGACTTGAGATGAGAACATATTGGCAAAACATTTTGGAGCATTTATGAGCGCTATGAATTTTCTTTTGAACAGAGCACTGAGCAAATGTTTCCACAGCCTGTTCTGTGTCTTAATACCCATCCCTTCACTCAGCAGTCTGTTTGCGTATATCATCCTTAAATATAGTTATTCATAATCCACCCCCTTTTAACCAAAGGGATTGCTGTCAGGTTCAAGATGGGCTATTAAATATTGAGTTTGATTTCTTGCATGAATCCACACCGCTGAGAACGTATCCTGGTTTGGACACAACCTTTGTGGGAGAGGCCAAAACGATGAATGAACACGCTGCACTTGAGCCTGGATGATATAAAACAGTGAAGACAGGTTTGAGAGGGACCAAGGGAATAGCTAACAATGCAAGAAATACCATAACCTTTTTACAGTGTTATTCCGACTTAGTCCAAATGACTTGTTACATAAATGATTTTACATAGAAATTAGACTTTATTTTAATTTTAAATAGGTGCCGATAATGAGTGGATTCAGATGTATGATGATGTTATGGAAGGCAAACTTGCAGCACAAATAAAGAATATAAATGCACTCAAAGCAAACGGCAAGCAAGAAATGTTTTCCTTGTCGACTTAGGCCTCATTTATGAGACTGACTGGAATGTATGTTCAGCTTTCCGCCACAAGATGGGGACCTTCTATTTACAATTTGATCATTTAGCAGACGCTTTTATCCAAAGCGACTTACAATTACATGGAGCAGGTAGGGGTTAGGCATCTTGCTCAAGGATGCTTACAGGTAGGCCACCTCCGAGAATCGAACCCACGATTTTCTGGCTGCAAGTCCAACACCTAGACCACTAGACTATCCTGTCCCCTATTTGATGTCTGCGCATAGTAGAGCAAGAGGTACAATGTTCCACATGCACACAAAATGACACTGTACTGCCTTATGAATGCATTTGTTCTTTCCTGTTACATTTTCAGGACATGAAATTGGACCACAAAAATCAGTTGGAATATCATTTCAATGTTCTGTACAGTGCTGTAAAATGCTACTACCACCCCTTCAAATGAAAGAGATCCATAAGGCCCTTTGGACATGATTAAATAGCATCCAATGTTGTTGAAATGTTTATTCATGGCTTGAGTAAATGCTGGCCCGACAGACAGGCGACAGGGTTGCTGTAGGTTTTAATGAAACGCATCACTCATGTAGTACAATCATTTCCAGGGTTCTCGCTATTTGGGTGCTTCCATAAACAGTCATCTGTTGAGAGAGAGCGAGAGCGCGCACGAGAGAGAAATACATTTGGAATATATTATGGTCTTTGTGGCATATGGAAAGCAAATGGAGTGACTCATTCAATTTCCTCCCAATTGTTTTCAAACACATCAGGTTTTTATCAGTATTGGCCCTACATGGGTGCAATTATCTAACAGGGTGAATAACTGTCACTTCAGTAGTCTCGCAGTAGTACTTTCGCATTCTGTGCCGTGAGATGTGCATGATCAACAGTATGTAGGCCTAACTAGGCCTATACTTAGTCGAGGTAGGCTATACTTAATATTCAAATACATATTATGTTTAGTTCAACTGTTATACTAGCCTGCCTACATTTAGTGTAAACAAGAAGCTATATATGTTTTTAACTCCAGCTATACCTCAGCGTAGAGATGACTCCTTTTTCAAATGAAAAGGAAAAAAAAAAGTAAGAAAGGAGTTTCCATTTTGTTTCTAAACCATTTATCTTGACCCGAGCTACTGGTAAGAGCTCCCTACAGCTTGAGCCAAGATGTCAGCCGCGGGGACTGGAACGGGCTGGAACCGGCCTCTTCTCTATGATGTGTCAACTGAACAGAGCTGAGTTGTATGAGTCAAGGTCTGTGTTGACCTTAACTGTGAGAAGTTATTTGCACCTTGACAGCAGCTGTCGCTGCTATTCAGTTACGCTAAACCCCTCTCCCATAATGCATTCTCACGTGAACAAATTAGCAATCGTCAACAAGTTACAATCATCTGTGACACAGTGTTCACAGATTTCCAGGTGTGATTTTCTCTGAATTTTTGAGTGTTTGTCAAAGACGATGTTGCCATAGAAGTCACTCTGTGGCCATACACCTCTAGCTGAACAAGCCCACGTGGTTTTAAAAGAGACATCACCTAGGGAAACTCAGTGTGTTTGTGCGTGTATATGTGTGGAGGGGTCAACTAGTACACGCTACATTTTTATCAATGCACCCCCCCCCCCCCCCCTCTCTCTCTCTCTTCCCAAATTGCTGTTACATCAATTCCACTTTGACGTATCAACGTACTGTATACAGCTATAATTAGTCCAGGCTGTTGTTTACATCCCGCGTTCCAGTCTTGTGTAAACTACATCCAAACAAACCCACGGCTTGCCTGATGTCCTCCATATAGCTTTTGCCGTTCCTCGTCCATCCCTGCAAAGGTGACTCATTTTCTCCCACAGCACTAACTGTACCTCTCTCACACACACACACACACACACACACACACACACACAGGCGTCCCGTAACGCCATCAGGGCGCTGCAGAGATATGGAGGCTAACAGAGGAGAGAGGGAACCTTTGCGTGACCCTCGTGCATTCTGACTGTCAAATAACCTTTCATAAAAACCAAACCCATAATCCCTGTGTCAACAAAAGATTATTCCCCGACACAGCACCCAGAACCACCGTTTTCTCTGTCACATTGATTGACAGCTCAGAATAAACAAAATGACAAAATGTATGGAATAACATCGAAATAAATATACAGTGGTAATTGTATCCACATTTTTTTATGGTAGATTATTCAGAAAATCAAATAGATATATTTGAAAAAAAAAGGATATTTCTTGCAGTTATTTAACTCACTAGATGCCTTCACTTATATAGCTTAAGCATCATGTCATTATGTCACAAAAATAAACAACCTGTCTATTATTGTGACATGCCATGAATGGACAACAGAGATCTCCCTTTCTCTAGAAGACCTAAACTCCTCCAGGTGTTTATATAGTAAACACTTTCATGAAATATAATAGTATTACAGAGTGCAACTCAAGTCAATGTGCAAGGTATTCAGGGTTTAGGTCACACTGATTTATTGGCCTCACTCTTGTTCATTGATACATTGGAACTTTACAACTTGCAAGAGAGTGAGGATCATTGCAGCTTAGAAAATGTTATCATCAATCTTAAGTGTGCTGTAAGGAGTGGACACAAACGCACGACATGTAGGCGAAATATGTAGTGCAATCATTACTTGCAAGACAACGGGAGAACCAGGGACCAGGGTTGCAGGTAACAACCCAACACAGCGTCTCCAAACACAAACAACAGAGCCTGAAACATGAGGGTGTTTTATACCCATGGGAAGACGGGTGAAAATCAAAACACAGTGAACTGGGTCAACAAGGTGAACAGAAACAGGTGTGACCAATGACACAATTACCCAAGAACCAGACATTACACACGAGGCAGGAACAGTGACACAGGGGACAGAGGCAGAGAAGGGAAAACAAGGTACACAAAATGAGACCAGAACAGGGAACAAACATGACTAATACAAAATAAAAGTGCAAAACAAGGAACAAACAAACACAAAAGAAGGCCTTCAATCTGTTCAGATGGAGCACTAAACCCTTATTCACAGTGTGTGTAGGCATTTTTGCATCCACAAACCTCCCTGGATTATACTCTCAGCACAGCAGCGCTGCCTGCTTTTGCATCAAGTGCTCCCCTCAGGACCGTGGCCCCTCCCTTTCCTCCACTTTCATTTACATTTATAGCATTTAGCAGAGGCTTTTATCCAAAGAGACTTACAATCAGTACATTTGTCAACGGCTGAATCGGTTAAATACCAGTTATTGCGAGCAAACAACATTCTCTTAGAGTAATGACAGCATCGTGTCATCACGAGGCGCTTTTCCACTGCAGGAACTCGCGTTCCGTTTTAGTCGGGGCCGCCACTGAAAGGTGATTTTCCGCTGCAGGAACCACCCGTGTAAGGGCCTCTTTTAGGGCCGTTTCGGGGCCGAAATAAGTAGCCGCTCAGAGGTAGCCTACCTTCTCCGGGGCCCTGAAAAAGTTCTGCGCATTGGTTACGCGACGTGAGTGGAAGGTAATAAGTGCCATTATATTAATTTATCAAGTAGCTGCAATGAAGCCATTTAATTTTTAGCAACTTTAGTGTAACATTCAACTGTCGACTCGAGGTGATCCTATCTGGAAGATCCCTGGTTTAACATTCTGATGTTGGTGCTGGCGTGCTGCCGCTGGAGAAATAGGCCTACATCATATTTTGTCGTGCTCGGATATGAAGTTGTGAAAGAAGAGCAAAGGTAACGTTGTACTAAGGCTAAACGGGCAGATTAGAGGGAAGTGCCCCGAGTTCCTGCAGTGGAAAAGCGCCTATGGTTACTTATCTTGTGCATTTTTCAGTATACATTACTCAATATATTCCTATTAAGATATAATTAAATCCCCCCAAAATAATTAATTGCTAGCAGTCTAAATACTGGCAAAGTGCTTAATATGCTAGGAGCTGATCTAACAGCAGAAATGACAAGAGAAGGAGGAAAGAGGATCTTTTTTTTTAATTAAGGAAAGGAGGATAGATGGAAGATAAAGGATTGTTACAGATGACTTCTGTTAGTGGGAGTGCCATGAGGTAGAGAGGTCTGTGGCTGAGGAACCAAGGTGGATTGGTAGGCTACCTCCTCCCATGAATAGGGACGCAATGTTTTCCATGTGTCTATAGGTGACAGTATTGTCACGTGGAGCATAAAGCAAATAGCACGTTCCTTGCTCAAGGAATGGCGTTTTTTAGAACATTGCTAAACATTGTGTTTTGTTTCCAGGCAGAATAGTCTAGCAGTGGTCTGGGTGTTCGACTCCCAGCCGAGAGAGGTCATGGGTTCAAGCCTTCCTGTACTGTAAGCATCCTTGAGCAAGATGCCTCACCCCTATGCTCCTTGTAATTGTACTAATTGAAAAGCGTCCGCTAAATGACCTTATGCAGGCCTAAATGTTCGTCTCCCAGCTGAGAGAGGTCGTTGGTTTGGATCCCAGCATGGAGGCATCCACCTGTAAGCACCAACCTGCTCCTTGATAATACAGTACCTGACTGGAAGCAACTGTATTCACTGTTAGGGGCTTTGCATAAAGGCATCTGCTTAATGACCTAGTTGTTCCCACAGATGTCACTGAGCAATGACTTGATAACAGAAAGAGACTGCCCTTAATGACAGCGACAGAGGTACAGTGCCTGCTGCTTTCCAATGTTGATTTCCCATCAATTATGAATGCCCATTACAATCCAACTTGTCATGTCCCAGAGCTGAAACACCTGAAAGCCCACATAGAGATGTCTTCATCAATTACAGCCACACTATTGCATCTGATATTTGGCATCCTACTCATTCTTTTCTAATGTGTTTAACCACATAAATACATGCAAACACACACACCAAGAGCAGACCTATTTCTGTATGCAAATACCCACGTGTGCACGCACACACGCACAACCAGATGCGCGGTTGCGTGCGAAGGCCTGCCCCAGGAATGTTGCCTGGGGTTTTAGCAGAGCCCTAATCCTGGGCTAATCTGGAAAAGCGAAGCTTGGTTACGGATTTATATTGATACCAAAGCTCCTCATAGCTTTAATGGCAGCCACTGACAGCATTAACAGGACCTTATGACCTCTCTTAGCCGTCTGCTCCACCTGCCACAACAGTCAAAAACATCCCCCGTGTATGGTCACTTGATGTACTGTAGCTGTGCTGTGTGATGAGCGGCCATCTGCTATATGCTAAAGTCTGACTTTGACCAAGTGGAGAAGGGGGGGGTTGGATTTTTACAGAATGCTCAAACATTACAACATACCGCTGGCATGTAGCTAGCTGTCTGTCGGGTCTGCTAGCGTTGGGTGCCAGGTTGTTTCTTGGCATGTCTTCTAGTACGCCGCATGTAGGCCTATTGCAATTATTATTGTTGTTGTTTTAGCAACCGTGACGCTGTTGTGATACTCACTTTCTTTGGTGCTGTGCGTCGTAAACTGGAGTTGTGAAATATTATATATGATTATGCAAATAGCCTGGGGAAGCTATAGGTGAGGCCGTGCTATGTTATAGAATATTTGCTTATTAAGAATTAGACACGGGAGTTTAACTTGATTTGGCTCATTGGAATAATATTTTGAATTGCAATAATACAGAGGGTTTCAGCTCCCTAACAGGTGCAACACACCGATAGGACAGCCAGGGAGATTAGACATGACCTAGGCTATAGGTAGGCCTACTTATTAATGTTTATAGCCCATGTAGGCAAGTTTAATAGCTTCTTTACACAACAATTGATATAAAGTGACCCCCCCCCCCCCCACACACACACACACTTTAGTCGTTTAGCAGATGCTTTTATCCATTTACAGTGACAACGGTTTGGCCCACAAGTATTAAGTAGACTGTTGTTGTCGTAGTTGTCATTATCATTTCAACGGTTTTTGTGGTACTGCAGTGTGCGCGAGAGGGCGCTGTGACGGTCAAGCTATACGTGCACAGAGGCGTCACCAAGGGCACTGGATTAGAAGCAGCTTTATGTGAGGGCGACTAGAAGTAGGCTATATATCCCGACCCCGGCGCACAGGCTCGGTTAAAAATACAGCCTGACCTGTGAGCTGCGCGCGCACAGTATGCGATCAGGGTCCTATTTTTGGGGAGAACACGCATTATGCCGTGTGATTGACACGGTGAAATCATAGACCGTATAAATAAATGGACACACCCTCCGTGACGTCACCCATAGCGTTTCTGAATGTTGCCGCTTGGGTGAAATACAATAAAAACAATTTTATTCGTGTAAAGCTTTTGTAAAATACAAACGCTATAACAGATGGATGTTGCATAGATATTGGCCTACATATCTATATACGTGGGCTACCCTTACTGATACATTCACAGCAACGTCTCGTAGCCGAACATCTGAGTAGGCCTATCACTATCTGCTGTATATCTCTTGTTTCATTTTGAGAGGCAATAGGCTATTTCCTAACCCCAAAACCACCGTTTGTTGATTTAATATTTAACCAATGTCCTTGACGTCACAAAATTCTGATTACAGAATCTCCATTAAAAACACATGTAATGGAGGCTCCATTAAAAACACATGTTGGTTATAGGTTACGCATATAGGCTATTTGCGCTAAGTGCTATTTGCAGTTACTGACGTAACGGTAGGCCTACAGTGTTACAATAACCATCCTAAACCAAAACATGAATGATCATTAATCCAACCACAAGCTATGCAAAATAGCCATCCGCCCTGAATGTAAACGAGTTAAAGCCTGTGTGCCCGACTTTTCCACGAACGTTAATATCCGGCGAATCGTTAAACATTACAAGAGTCCCAATCCAGGCACACAGAGATATCCAGACGCCAGCAGGAGTGTTTGGGGTCTCCTCCAAAATATCCTTTGTCTTCGGGGATGGCCCGTCGCTCCTGCTCGCTCCTGCCGAGCGCGGAGCCTCCGTGGGAAATGCTGCCGCAAGGGTCTGTAGCCTCCCGTAGCCTACGCTGCTTCTGCCGCTCGCGTGTGATCCCTCCCCTTGCGCGCGCAGCTGAGAAATGCGCGTTTGAGGGCCGTGCGTGACTAAGTGTGGATGTGTGTGCGTTTTTTCTTCTTCTCTCTCTGTGGTTCCTCGTGTGCGCGCCTTGGTCTGTTTGCGAGGCTGGAGACTTGCGTGCGAAGCGCTCGACATGTCATTGAGAGGAATCCGCCACCTGAAACGCGAGGAAGTCAAGGCGACTCAATTGGGTATAAAACATCACACACACATCTGCCCCGAGCAGTGCATGCCGATGGAAACATCAGCTCGGAGCTGACGCCGCTTTGATTTAATATCCCTTGGAATTAATAATACCAGTAATCATTTCGGTTATTGTGGAGACGCATCTATCCTCCCCATTCAAGTGAATGACAAGTGAATAACAAACACTATACTGGAATTAACTGGCATCTCAAGAGCGTCTTGGTGAGTTGCTTTATATTCACCGTGTTTTTTTATGTCATCGATTGTATTATGTTTTAATAATTTAATTGTCATCTTCAGGGATGCAGCATGATTTTGACTAGCTATACTGGCTGTATAGGCTTCTAAATTGTCGATGTTTACGTTTTCCAACTTGTGAAATGTGTAATCACTCTTTGCTTCTTAAATTTGAGTAGTTATTAAATCATGCTATTTAATTTTACAAAGCTGTTATGATCATTTCACTTTCACTTGTAGCCATACATTGTTATCAGCCTTATCTAGATCCCGCACGCTAGCCGTGTGCACGGGTCGGGAGAAGTTAAGTTCGTTGCTCTTCATCCGCAGCGCACCTGTAATCTCCACGGAGCGCAAGAGCATGATTCCTCCCGGAGACTGCATGTACGCGGGCAGGAAAAGGAGGAAGCCCATCCAAAAACAGTTAAGAAACCCCTCTAGAAAAACACAACACTGCCATGTTAACCTGTTTAACCGGTTTATTTTGTATTTTTTATTGTTTACCAAATTTACTATAATTGTTACGTGCAGAAAATAGTTAGCAGTTTGCTTTTTAGGCCTACTGCAAAATGCATTAGGAAACCCTGAATGAGGTAATTTAATTAACTTGAACTTTAATTTTTGGTGTGGATATTAAAGACTTTCCATTCATTTTCTTTAACCATTTTTTGCTATTTTGTCAGTATAGCTGATATAAATATTAAATGTTTAGTTATGTAAGGTCGCTTGGGGAGAAGGTAATTTGACAAGGCTTTTAGCATAAAGTTTTCATCTTTTGGTGTGGTTGGTTTTACGTGAAGGGAACCAGCCATGTTACAATTATGTGATGTGACAGGTTTTATAACTGCAATGTATTTTTTTAAACTCAGAAATAAGGTGATTTATCTTTTGCTTGGTTCTACATACACATTTTTAGCTATCTGTGAAGCAAATATCAACACGTGAAGTTACCTAAAGAGAATTGTTTAAACTAAAGAGAATGTATACGTTGGATCAATTTGCAATGCAAATCTGTGGCAATGCCATCGCCGACCAGGTCCACAGACTCGTATAGAAAATATAGCGTAGATAAAGGGCTTTCCTGTCTCTGTGAAGACGGACAGACACCCTCGCACGGCCCTAGAAAACCGACCGCAGGTCAGGGCGTACTGTCAGTGTTGGCGACTGAGCCCCACTATATTCATAACTCATAACTTATTTTAATTCAGTAGCAGTTATGTAGGCATTCATAGCATCCATTGTCATTACTGTAAATATCATTTATTACATGGAAAGAAATTAGTTGAGACACTGGTCATTCACTGTAAAAACAAAACAAGAAACATTTTGTTTTAATATTTATTCACCTCCACACTTTCAACACTTTCAAGTGTTTTTTTTTTTAACAAAAAAGGAACTTGAACGTGAACCTAAAATAATTTTACAGCATTTATTTTGTTCTCGTGTGAAGTGGACAAATGTAAAGTAAGTCAAAGGAAGTGAGATGTTATGGTGGTAACCGAGAACACCTGGTTGTTCAATATGTATTTAATGTTATTTCAACAACGTGTTGAAGAGTTGAAGCAACTTAATCCAGTTGAGATGAACAGCAAAAAAATACAGTGAGGGGTTGTGTGCTTCACAGTGTTATTGTTTTGAGGAGAAAGGGTTTTAACGTATAATACTGCAGCACCGTGAGCTGCTAGCCACACTGGGTTTAAGTTTTAGTTCTAGGCCGCGTGGCAAGTGGGACAGTTTATTAAAATAGTCTGCGTCTTCTGTAAAAACTGACCTATTCTACTAAATGTGCTTACTCATACTTAACTGTGTACTGTTCTCCTGAAATCAAATGCAATATTAGTTATGAGGACTTGAATAAATATGACATTGTTTTGTTGTTTTATTTCAGAGATAAGGCAACAAGGTACGTAGCAAAAGTTAGCAACATACTTTACATAAACATGAGTGCACGCACGCACGCACGCACGCACACGCACACGCACACGCACAAGCAAACACATCCCGACCTAACTTTGTCAGTGTCACCCTGACCTATTATTCTCCTCCTCGCTCTATCTGCAGGAAGCCCTCCTCGTCCAATGAGAAGACCAACCCGTCCAAAAGGCACCGGGACCGGTTGAACGCCGAGCTGGACCGGCTGGCGGGCTTGCTGCCCTTCCCCCCGGATGTCATCACTAAGCTGGACAAACTGTCGGTGCTGCGCCTTGCCGTCTCCTACCTCCGCGTCAAGAGCTTCTTCCAAGGTGACGAGCTTCCTTCCTTCCTTCCTTCCTTCCTTCCTTCCTTCCTTCCTTCCTTCCTTCCTTCCTTCCTTCCTTCCGGCTGATTTGGGACACTTGCTAGTCCGCTATCCATTGATACCTTAGGGGGAATTGATTGGTTTGGGACCCCTCACACATGTGCATGGGGTATAAATCAAACTACTTTAAAAAAAAGAGAAGAAGCTAGATATAAAATAATGCAAAATAAAGACCCCAAAAGAGTCACCCTGCTACCCCATGCGGAGACATCCCTCATTTTGAACCATCGACTTAAAGGATAAGAGAATGTGTTTCACTCTGTGTGTGTGTGTGTGTGTGTTCTCGCTGTGTCTGTTCGTCGGTAGCTGCTTGTCAGACTAGAGGACATGCTGTGTTACATAGCTAGGTGCTGTTGCACAACTACTATCTACTGTACGTATCCCCGGGCTACAGACATGTCGTCTGTTAACGTCTGCAGTCATGTGGCGGTGTCTCTGGTAGAACTATGAAAAGAATCAACAGTTCTGCTGCGGCACCGCCGGTTTATTGTGATGGCATCTCCCATCAACTTGTGACTTCTCCCTCGGTGCTGACGAGCGAGACTTCCCCCGGGCTCCGTGACAAGCCGATTCATAGACATTGGCCAAGACAGACTCTGTCTGACGGCACCAGGAGCCCAGCGAAACAATAACCGACATGATGCAGGGGCTGTGAGGTAGAAATGCATAGTCACAGGCCGTGATCGCGTTTCCCTGCGATGGCTTTTATATATGTTATAGACACATAAAATAATCCATAACACACTATGGCATATTCTTGTATATTCTTGTTTTCTAATAGTAATAATTCACTTGCATTGTAAAATCTTCAGGACACTTCAGGAAAACATTATATTCTTGTTTTCTAATAGTAATAATTCACTTGCATTGTAAAATGTTCAGGACACTTCAGGAAAACATTTGGCCTTCAAGGTTGCACTGGCAAATCGCTGGCTGCAGGCGTAACCATGCCACCTACTGCAGCTTCTTGTTTACTTATTATCTGGTCTTTGCTGTAATATGCTTCAGGAAGTCGAACGCAAGCTTTGAGCAACTGGGGAAGGACACATTCACAAGACTGAAAGTGTTGTTGTCATTGCGAGTCACTGTAAAAAGTGTTGTAAACTGTAAAGAGTTTTTTGTTTTACCTGAGTTCAATTTAAACAAACATTTGTGTTTCTTACAAGTGTTTTGGGATGTATCCCTTCTGAGATCAGGTGGAGCCTAAAATTTTGAATTTATTTTATCTTTCTCTGCTCACAATGCAACATATGAGCTTTTAACTCTCCTGT
Organism: Percopsis omiscomaycus; assembly: GCA_027575585.1. Classification (NCBI taxonomy): domain Eukaryota; kingdom Metazoa; phylum Chordata; class Actinopteri; order Percopsiformes; family Percopsidae; genus Percopsis; species Percopsis omiscomaycus. Next base: position 13,879 of record JAODLI010064852.1, read on the forward strand.
GTGAGGTTTAAACCTCCATATTCCTGAACCTTCATTATAAGTTAGTTTACCGCATCTGTGGATTTCATTATTTGTAGTGTTGCTTTTGTTAGCAGGAGTAGTGACTAACTTAGCTGTCTTTTGATGCTACGCAAATGAGATTAATTAGAGTGGAGCATTAGGGATTTGGTATTCTATGCTGTATGTCCTGTCCGCTAAGAACAAAAAGTCTGTTGGTTTCTTCAGGAATAGGAACTTTAAAAGTTTAATTAGGATCATGTTTTTTTACCTTAACTGGGGTTTAGTTGTTAACTTTCAAAAGTAATTTAGCCAGTTTTTCAATTCATTCAGTCATTCATGTTTCACATTCAAAATATTTTAAAAACCTAGAAACAAACACAGCCGAACCAAACAGTTGTCAGGGTTTTTAATAGAGATACTGATGTAGTTCACCTTCCGGCTACTAGGGGGGATCTGTCCAAAGCACATAGTTGTGATCTGGGAGCGGGACCAGGTGAAAACTATCTTAAAAACAAGAGATGAGAACGTTTTAATAAAATGTTGTTTTATTTTGGATTATTTAATACATAGACTTTGGGGGAAATAAATTAGTGTGGGTGAACCACCTTTTAAATGTATTTATAAAATGACTACCAAATGGATTTAAAATATTACAACTCTAAAAGTACCCCCAACAGAATCATCCCATGCCCCAGCGCGCAGGACTTTAACAGACCTAAAGCATGGAAAAGTACAGAGAAGAGATGCATGTAATCATGCAGTAGGTGATTTTGGAACAGCCAGTATAATGTTTTCTCTTGCGTGATTGTCTCAGGGTGGAGCCCAGCGATCCCTGTGTACTTGTAACATACAGTATGCAAATACACCTCCAGGCTCTGTGTGTGTGTGTGTGTGTGTGTGTGTGTGTGTGTGTGTGTGTGTGTGTGTGTGTGTGTGTGTGTGTGTGT